>JASEVX010000009.1:7451800-7634918 GCA_031761405.1 Serripes groenlandicus | reverse complement strand
CTTTCGTGAATTGTATCATCGAGGGAAATTTGAATTCGGCGGACAATGTTGACCCGGATGAGACTGACCGTACGCACAGGCTCATTTGAATCATCCAATGATCGCAGATGCGACGATATTCAGAAATATTTGCCTGGCGAAGCTTTTGGGTTTCGGGCTTCATAACAACATTTAAGTCATTATTGAAGTTTTCTGTCCATACAATTATTAATTTTCGAAATTTATTCCCTACGTCTCATAAAGACATCCTTTAATGGTGTATTCTGTGTGTGTTATCATTACATTACAACAACAACAACAACAACAACAGCACTCAATAACTGTTGTGCTCAAACAGTATTGGCTTGAATTGGACGGCCAGTTAGATTTCTGTGTATGATAACAGTGTGTTCTTAAATAAATGAAAACGGTTCTGGCAAAAATCACTTTTACCATGTAAGGATGAAAACGTTTAAAACTATCTATAACATATTCATTTTTCGTTATTCAATTACATCAGTGCTTTCTTAACCCTTTCCCTCATATAGACGCTCTCTGACGCCTCTTTTTGAAAACATAGTGACAAAAGAAGAAATTGCTCAAAACGAGCAGTTTCTCCTTTTGCCACAATGTTTTCCACTTTTAGTCATAGGTTATCCATTCAATTATAGAGATTGTCTATTTTTTGACAAAATATGTTCAAAGTCGTCTGCTCCAGAATTGTCGTATGAGGAGAAGGGTTAAATGGCGGTATCGAGCATTGGGAGAGGAACTACATATGCTTTTGGATTTCGTTCACATCCCTTTCCGCACTTATTGTTCGTATTGTTGATTTTGTGCCTTACTATATCGAATAAAATATGTTTAACCCTTTCCCTCATACGGCAATTCTGCAGCAGACGACTTTGAACATATTTTGTCAAAAAATAGAAAATCTCTAATATTGAATGGATAACCTCATGATATATTGTCAAAAAATAGAAAATCTCTATAATTGAATGGATAACCTAAAACTGGAATTACATTGTGGCACAAGGAGAAATTGCTCGTTTGCTGCAGAATTGCCGTATGAGGCAAAGGGTTAAAGTAACAACTTGTGCAAGTACACTTCATGTTTTGTCAAAATATGCATTGAAGTCTAGTCTTCACATACATGGACAGAGAACGCTCTGACTAAACCGTGTATGTACCAGCTCACCGGAGTCTTTACTATTCGCAAGTGCAATAATATCCCTTTTTAATCAGACGCGATTCATTCAATATTATTACCGTTTCCATGTTTTCGTCAGACTTTTTATTCCATTGTAAACACGGGAAATCTACCGATGTGTGTAACGGGTCCGTCCGGTCTCCTAGCGTCGCTACAGGTTCTGTATTGAATCTCTCCGGATATATGTCGTGGCCCTCTGTTGATGTGTCAGTCTCTATCGTACCCGTATCATCGGACATCTCGACAGTCTCGACCTCCATATCTGTAGTACATAACAATCATTCACCTAATGTTTAAGAAAAACTAACTGGATATTTGGCCAAGAATATCTAGCTTGTGATTTAATTAAACTCTGTGTTGTTGGTACATACACAATTATTTCACGGAGACGATTCTTTTGAGTACCCGCAACATAGGGTTTGTAGAAAAAAATAAGTGAAATACGCCCTTGAGTTAGGCAAGTGAAATACGCCCTTGATTTAGGCAAGTGAAATACGCCCTTGATTTAGGGAGAATATGGATCTTTGTCCAAGAATATCTAGCTTGTGCTTTATATAAACTGTGTGTTGTGGGTTCAGGGGCGTATCTCCCTTCAGGCACTGTGGGCACGTGCCTACACATTTCTTCTCAAAATGCCCCAAAATGCAGCTGCGGCGATATACATCTGCGTAATGTAACGGCCAGATCAGCCTGCGCTGTCCGCGCAGAATGATCCGGCCGACACATTCTGTTTAAGGGGGATAGATGTATAGAGTAGTTATTCCTGAAACAGGAAATCCACAGGAGGCGAAAAGTGTCTATCCGGGTAGGCCTGTGTGGCATGCTTAGGCTGATCCGGGGGGGGGGGGGGGGGGGGGTCGATACTTTACGCAGAGTCCACAATGTTGATTTTCTCACGAGACGGCCTACACATTGATTGTTGCAAAGCTACGCCCCTGGGGTTCACAAAGGATTGTTTACCTGAAACGATTGTTTTTGAAGTACCCGTAACATAGGGTTTGTAGAAACAATAAGTGATTTAGGAAAGTGAAATACGCCCTTGATTTAGGCAAGTGAAATACGCCCTTGATTTAGGAAAGTGAAATACGCCCTTGATTTAGGAAAGTGAAATACGCCCTTGATTTAGGCAAGTGAAATACGCCCTTGATTTAGAGCTTTGCCTAACCCTTTCCCTAATGCATACGCATTTTGATACATCTATAGCAGATGGTGTGGTGACGTTTGAAAACATTCCGGCAAAAGGAGAATTGATCATATCAATAGTACATACACTAACGCTATAATAGCAATGCTTCAACCCCATAATAGAACATGAATATGAGCAATGATACTTCATGACACGTAGTGATACATTTCCTTTAGTATGTTTGTTATAAAAATTCACTACTTTCAAATTTCCCACATACAGCAAATCTGCAGTAGACGAATTTGAAAAACGTCTAGGCAAAGGCACAAAAAATCCCTTTGAATGGAGTTGAAAACATGGTGATAAAAGGAGAAATTGCTCGTTTAGAGCAATTTCTTCTTTTTTTGGCCATGTTTTTAAAAAAGTCGTCTGCTGCAGATGCGTCAGAATGCGTCTACAATTAGGAAAGGGTTAAACGTGTAAAAAGCATATTAAACGTGTCTGAAACTAATATGGCGAACATTGCAAGGATCGACATTTACTGCCCCAAATGATACTGTTACTCATGCTTGGTAGATCTTATTTCAACTGACAGAAATCATAGTGGCCAATTGAAAAGGTATGTGATATTGTCGGGGGGAAAAAGAAAAGAAAAAGAATTCGCCTCGTAAAATTGAAAGACGATTAAAGTAAATAAAGCCGGGATATCTGAAATCCCGATGTACTACGTTTGTGTAATGTTTCAGTAAACGAACCGGAACATATAAAATCTCGTAAATACGTGCTGGAAAACGTAAAATATCTATTAAACCATTCAACCAATCAACCTTGTCTATTTAACGCTTTCCCACATACAGACGCTTTCTGAAGTCTCTGTAACACCAACAAAGCAACAACAGTGTTGCAAAAGCAGAAATGCATTAAATGATCACTATGGTTACTGGCAGTGGATATAAGATCTACCAATCATATGTATGAGATATGTCTGGGGTAAACACATCTTAGTGTATTTCGATCCGAGCAATGTTTGCCTATTAGTTTCAGATACGTTTAATATGCTTTTTACAAATACTGAATAGTGATCTTTATAAGAAACATATTTCCCCATAGCATTCATTCATTGTTCGCCTACGTGTAATATATATCCCAATCTCATTAACCCTCTACGTCATACGACAATTCTGCAGCAGACGACTTTGAAAATACTTTGTCTAAAAATTAAAAATATCTATAATTGAATGGATAACCTATGACTAAAAGTGGAAAACATTGTGTCAAAAGGAGAAGTTGCTCATTTTGAGCAATTTCTTCTGTTGTCACTATGTTTTCAAAAAGCCGTCTGCTTCAGAGGCGTCAGAAAGCGTCTATATGGGGGGAAAGGTTTAAGCGAGATATACACTTCGCTATATTTCCAAATACTCATATAGATCTGATCAATGCCCATTACATGGTATAAACAGCGGAGTCAACTCTCGTATACGTGAGGAGATCGATAGAGAAGTGGAGATGTCCGAGAGTTCCGATTGTTAAGAAATTATTTTAATATCAGCACCGAGCGTTAAATATATCGGGCAATATCAAGACAGAAAAAAACAAGCCCCCTGCTCATGAATATCTAAAGGTATCGTCAGATAAAATATACGCATAGCAAAGTAGTTTGGTTATCTTAAATTAGATTGTTTACCATCAGAGTATCTGTTGGCAAACATAATATTTTACAAGTGTAGCTCTACAAGGCCATGTATTGTATACAAGTAATTATGTGACAGATACACACTGAGTTTATATCGTGCTTTTACGCGGATTTCAACAATATTTAAGTTATAAAATATCACGGCGTTTCCTTGGTAACTTTCAAGTACTACTGGTTCATTTAGTCTGATACCAGCGAGTCAGTCGTAATGCTAACCCAATGACCCTGGGCGCCGATGATAGAAGACATTACTGCCCTGTTAAAGTATTTGGTCTTATCAGGCCGGGGATCGAACCCGAGACCTCCAACACCCGAGGCGGACGCTCTACCACTACACCACCGAGGCCATGATGCACGATGGGGAGCGGTTCATATCCTTAATGTAGATATGAGCCAATGCACGATAAATGGTACAAGTTGGCATATCTGATAAGTGTAGATTTAGATCATCTTGTCCACATGCTCAGTCTTATCACAATCTTCACACTTTGACAAAAAACTTCTAATGATTTTGTGTGAGTATTGTCTGAAAAGTGTAGATCTGGATATGTACTGTTCACAAAAGCCAACTTGTACCTTTTCCCATGCACGCTTTCATATATATGCATATTTTGTGGTTTATATTTGCCACCTTTGCCCTTTAGGCATATACAGTTTGCATCCTGTCATAGTTATATGTAGAACAATCTTTCCATGTCTTACCACAGGCGAAAGATGCAGTGATATATATATAAATACAAATCATATATTTTTGTATGTATGCACATTTACTTAATGTGTTTTCAATATTTGTTTGGGAATGTAGAGTGAAAGGGGGGGGGGGGGGGGGGGGGGGGGGGGGGGGGGGGGGAAAGGGGAATATCACTGTATCTTTCGCCTGTGGTCTCTACACGTGTAAGTGACAACAGGTAAAGCATTATTCAATCAGTATTGCTTGACTTTCAAACCTATGTTTTTATATAAATATCATATGCTACCATTTTATTTACAATGTTTCCCCGGCTTTCTCGCAACGATGCTCCACACAACTCAAGGCAACTGGCTACTTTTCCGAGTTGACTTTCTAGTCCAGTGGTGGAAGACGTATGACATTTGTCACTTTTGGTTTGCCAATCGTCGGAAAGAATAGCCGGGATTCAAACTCGAAATCCCTGTCAACATAGGTCACGTTATTCCCGAATGAGATTGTGCTACTCAACGCCTTATATATGCATCAGATTACTTTCGGAAACCTTATAAGAAAGTGGACAAAATCCATCAAAGCGAACAGTTTCTACTTTTACCACTTTTACCACGAATTTTTAATTTTGTTAATTTTTTCTTCTCGGATATTTTCAAAGCAAGCACATTTTGTATGTGAAAAAGTTATCATATGTTCTAACACTTTTGAATGCTTTTTAAAGTCTTCCAAACGTTAAATTACAGCATATGAAGGAAAAGTGAACACATAATTAAAGGTCTAACACTTTGACATATAAGCCTACACAGGAATTTAATTTCTCACAACATTTCAAACTCTCTGCTAGGAAGATATTGGCAGATGCGCCGAGAAAGAATAAGGGCCGAAAGATACGCATTGGATGTACTTATATATGTAACTTAAACATATTAGATCGGATACGCTGTCATTGTTAAAAATATGAATTTAAAAGCCTACCTTCTTCGTGTAGTAAATTGTTTTATAATTCAACTCCCTCGACGTCACTTGTGGAGAATACACAAATAAAACAACCATAAATTAGAAACAAGCTTGATAAAGTCTGTATCGAGGGCTTGGCGTAAAACGGCTGTAACTAAAATTGGTATTTATTTTACCAAGGTTAATCACCTCGCCATAAAGTCTTTATATGTGTTTAAATCATTTTTCTTGATAAACAATGGAAATTTAGGGTATTATTGCTCGTTCTGAGCAATGGCACATACATTTTCATTGTTTACATTCATTGTTTACAAATGGGTCAAAATTGCCCCCCTAAACAAGGGATTTTAAAATAGGTTTTAAGTTACAACTGTTTCAGGCCAAGCCCTTGTGGTAAATCAATGCATTTCTATTTATAGATATATTATATAGTGTATGCAGATCTGACAAATATTCTCCTACATAGGCTCTGAGTTAAGTGATTGTTTATTTGTCATTGATTTCGTCAATTTATTTGTCCAAATCTTGACCTTGATTGATTGGAGAGACGTTCTTTAGATATACATACTTATCTTGCACACGAAGAAGATGAACGAGAGAAATATGGATGATAAATTATAACTATATATTACCTATGAGCTAAGAATCATTTCGTGGGCTTCATGCAAAACTGTTGTAACTACATGTTGTAACAAGATGTAGTTAGAACCGTTTTGCATGAATCCATCGGTTTGTTGACAAATATTCTCCTACATAGGCTTAACCCTATTATTGAACTTTTACCTAATTTAAAACTTATCCACATGGTATTTAACGCCGCATCTGCAGCGCAGATTATTGAAGATATTATGTCAAAATGAGCAATTTGAAATCGAATATATTTCAATGCTTTAATTTAACCCTTTCCCACATACAGATGTTTTCTGACGCCTCTGCAGCAGACGACTTTCGAAAACATTGTGACAAAAGAAGAAAATGATCATGATGATCAATTTCTCCGTTTTCCACAAAGTTTTCAACTCTTTTAAATGATTATACTTTTAATAATAGAGATTTTTTACATTTTGGCGTAGATATTGTCAAAGTTGTCTGCTGCAGATGTGTTGTAATTGAGAAAGGGGTTAAAGATTTCCATCGGTGTTTCCACAGTCTTCTGCAACATAATCATAGTGGTAGAGAATGCTAAACACCGGTTTTGTCCGGACCCGATTTGGTCCAAAATGACGGTTACCATTTTCGCCTGGTGTGTTCTTTTTTGCATAATGCATGACCCCACATTTTCTTTGGATTGTTTTAAAGCTAGGAGGTAACTCTTTTCAATGATATAGGTGAACGCTTAGAAAGTGTGACAATTCAGGATTGAACTGGTCGATTAACATGGAAACAAAGAAGGATTTTTGTTGGTGTATTGTAACCTTGTGGCACTAAAAAAAGAATCGTCTCTCATCCATCCATCCATCCATCCATCCACCCATCGACCCACCCATTATCTATCGATGATCGATCTATCGATGCGTGATCTTGTATTTCCAATTAGCTACGCTTAACGACCTAATTGCTAATGGACTGGTTTTACAGTTGTTTAATATTGATATCTGTAAATGGGTCGTTTAACTAATGAGGCTTAGAACCATTCGAAGTATTAGATAGAAAGCTTTTAAAACAGTTTATCAGACTAATTGTATACTCTCTTTAATCATATTTGTGTATTCTCTTTAAAAATTGAACTATAAGTGAATACCTCGCTTATAAATCATCAAAACCCTATGCTGTGGCACCCAAAAAAAGAATCGTCTCTCACCAATCCATCCATCTATCGATCCACCCATCCATCCATCCATCCACACATCAATAAATCTATTTCCATTAGCTACGCTTAACGACCCAATTGCTAATGGACTGGTTTTAAAGTTGTTTAATATTGATAGCTGTATATCGGTCGTTTAACTAATGAGGCTTAGAACCATGCCAAGTATTAGATAGAAAGCTTTTAAAATAAATCCATTAAAACAGTTTATCAAACTAATTGCTTACTGTCTTACATCATATTTTTGTATTCTCCGTGACCATTGAACTATCAGTGAACATTATATTTCTTACCTTGTTGCATATTAATAATGCGGCGGGCAATGCACACAGACTGTGTATATAAAACTTATGTTTGTCTATAAGGGTCTCAAGTAAAAATGATACTCGAAAAGTCCAAATGAAGCGAATGATTATCATATAATGCGAGTAACTCACATAGTTACTCGTGAAAAAAGTATTTGCTAATTCCGAGAAGAAAGTCAAAATTATGCAAATATTAAACACGTTATAATGCAACAAAACATATGCAACATGCTAAAACGCAAAAGCAGTCGCAATAACTCGAGCATTGAACACGTAAATGCAAATTAAAGCCGTTAGAATGTAAGAATGTAAACTATCAAACATGTCTGCAGAATGAAAGTCGTTGTTTAACGCTTGCTTGAAATCTGTAGATACCAACCTTTGCATAGCATATTGAAGTTTCGATAACAGTTTAAAATAAAATAAATTTGCAGCAGACGACTTTGAAATGATCAAGTCTGAACTAAAGGAAACCACTAAAAACGATAGTATGAGAATTGAATAGACTTGAAATCACTGTGGCAAAAGGAGGAAATGCACACCATGAGCAATTTCTCATTAAGCCACAATGATTTCAAAAGTCGTCTACCGCAGAGGCGTCAGAAAGCGCCTTTATATGAGAAGGGTTAAAACTTCCACGAAATAGCTTATACAGCTCCTGATATAAACTAATCTAATATCTGCAAATCTGTTAGCATAGTGATAGTGGTAACCTGTGAATCTAGCTCAAAAACAGACATCAACCCGTTACAACAAATCTATTAGCGTAGTGACAGTGGTAACCTGTTAATCTAACTTACAAACATACATACATACATCCGTTTCAATACATCTGTTAGCATATAGTGACATTGGTAACCTGTGAATCTAGCCCACAAACATATATCAACCCGTTACAACAAATCTAGTAGCGTATTGACAGTGGTAACCTGTGAATCTGGCCCACAAACATACATCAACCCGTTTCAACAAATCTATTAGCGTATTGACAGTGGTAACCTGTGAATCTAGCCCACAAACATACATTAACCCGTTACAACAAATATATTAGCGTATTGACAGTAGTAACCTGGGAAGCTAGCTCACAAACAGACATCAACCCGTTACAACAATTTTTATCAAAAAACTGCAGAAAAACCTACAAAATGCCAAGAAGTATGATGTACTATAAGAATTATGACTGAGAAAAATAAGTTTTAAATAAACATCATATTGCCGAATCACAAAATAAATAGATTGTATATATACACTGTATATATATATATACAAGAGAAAGTTGATGCAACGCATCAATGTTGCCGGAAATCCATACTGCAGTTATGCATAACACTAACATTATAGTAATTAAATAAACAGTTATCAACTGAGGGGCATATTGGAACATCAGGGGTGGGGTCAAGTGAAAATGTTTCATAACTTGCATTGTTTTGTCAACGAAGTGAATGATAATTGAAGCCTTTCATTGTTTATGACCAATCTCCATTCCAAAGTAGGTTGACCATACACACAACCAACTACTTATTGATCATATACAGTAATAGAAATGAGTAATCTTGCCAATCATTAGTCTTAGTATGTATACAGTGCTTTCATTAAGGAATAATTATAAGATTTGTGAATAAGATGTTTGTCAGAATATTTGAATTTTATTATTTTTCAATAAAACCACAAAACAGACAATTTAGGATTTGCATGCAATAGCACGTCATTTTACCTTTCCTCTATTAAAGTCAACAGTGGACACCTTTGCAGCAATCTACTTTTAAAACAATGAGATAAGGGTTAAATCGCTGAAGACATGAGTTTTCTCTTTTTCTCAAAATGATATTAGCTTGGCATCCTAATTATATCATACTTTAACAAATGTTGAAATGTAGTCCAATATTTATAAATTAGACCACCTTCGAAATATAATATCAACTAAACAGTTAAATCTCATTGAAATTGTTGTATAATTTAAACTTAATTTCGAACATAAACTGAGCCCTACAACATGTTAATTTATTTTAATTCTTTCCTTCCTTTTTTATAATGAAAATAACAAACTACTCATGTTTTAAAATTATATTATGATGAGCACCCTTGTGTCAATGATGCATAACAATATGCAGATCGGAAGCAATATGCCTTTAGGGAATTAAATGACACATTTAAAATTGTCAAGGACGAAATAATTTTGTACGAAAGACCCGATTCTTTCTTATTCGCAGAGATGTCGTTCTTGAAACTCTCTTTATAGGCAGAGAGTGTTCGTTCAAAGTAATTTTTCTATTAAAACCAGTTTTATCTCGGTTTGTTCTTTTCTTCATTTGTTTCGAACCAAATAAACATTTTAAATCACCTATGATTTACTATTTGTAAGTGAGTGTAAAGAGCGGCTCTCTGCAAAGGAGATTGATCTACGCAGTTGGTATGTAAACAAATAATTAGACTGTGCGACGTAAAGGTTTGTAGTTATCGCCTTTTGATTACATGTAGTATAATATAGTGTAAAATAAAGTATTTCCGTCTAGCTAATAGGGACTGTTTTGTCTCCGTAAATAAAACAAAAAAACATAAATGCGAGTCAAAATAAAGAAACTGAAAATACCTAAAACATCGGAATATTTATTTCATTTTAGATGTGTCATTACTTAGCGTTTTTAAACAAACACAATTGTAATATGTTCAAGACATCTAAATGTGTTTCTTTCTAATAATAATCCCCCCTCCCATGTCATTTCCGAAAACCTATTAAAAATAGAAGTCGCGGGCTTCTGACCGGCGACTAATAATAATATATATATTAATACTCGATATAAATCAAATGAACATATGGAACAAAAAACGATTCTATCTGAACGTGACAAATGAAAGATATTTAGGGTCGCCTCGCTGATTCTACATAACATAACATAACATAACATAATTGTATTGGCATACAATAAGAAAATATTCATAGCCAAAATGAGTGATATACAATTAGAAAAAAATGAACACACACAATTTTTTTTCAAATACTACGGTAGTGATACGAGCATCACAATTAAAAAAAGGTTTAGCAGCAGTACTCGGAGACAAAGCGAAACCAAATTGACCGTCCACGAAGAAATGACTGTTGAGAGAACAATATCATTACCACCACAGGAACACATTTTAACAGTGAGATAAGAAACGATGAATGGAAGGCAAAGGATAAATCACCCAGCTTCAATGGTTGACATCCAAATGCTGAGAATTCATAATCAAAAGGTAAGGTAAATATATGTCCATAAAATGTGCATGGACTTGAAATCACAGAGTTAAAAAATATCTACAAGCTAGGCTTCAACTTATATCCCTGAGTTTGAAAATAACTGTCAAAATATTAAAAATTATAAATCGAGAGGATTTGAATTTAATAACTCAATGTAACTTAGAGGTAGTCGACTTAAAGTTATCGCAAGTCGACAGTATCTACAAATGTGAGAACTGATGATTTTCTAAATGTTCCAAACGTGAAAAACTTTACAATCATCAAAACATCAAGTTGAGAAGGCACATTCAATGAGGAAATCCTTTGGATTGAACTGATTGGCATTTCCTTATATGGGCCCTGTTAACAGACAACACATATTTTGTTTAGATTACATTTCCCAAAAGAAATGACAAGTTAGTAGTATACATATACACACACATTAATATTCTAGATGTAAGGCATCACATTCTGAAGTACAGAACATCCAGAAATAAAATAGAAAAAAGACGGATAAAAAGTAATTAATCTTAACAAACACTATTTTTGTCCCAACACAGTCTCTCTGGTTATTTACAACATTAAACTCAGACCATTCCAATTTTTAAAAACATTATTTTATGTTCATGCTAGATCTAAAAAAAGTGTAGACACCGTTAAATTACAAGCCGATCTTGCGGAATGGGAGGGAAGAATGCGATTGCACGAAAACTTCACAGATAAAGACAATTTTAAAAAACAAATTAAAGAACCAAGTGAGCTATTTAAACTGAAGAAAAACAAGAGGCCCAAGAGGGCCAGTATCGCTCCACGGCCATAAGGCAAAAATAAAATCTCCAAACAGCCCTGCCCCCTGGTGGCTATTTTTTTACCAACCACCATGGCTTAAAGGAATCTTGTAGAGTGTCACTTAAGGAACATTTCTACAAAATTATTTGAAAATCGGCCCGACACTTTCGGAGGAGAAGATTTTTTAAGTTTTCACTATAGCCATATAAGGCGAAATAGCCCCGCCCCCCTGGTGGCCATGTTTTTCGACCAATCAACATGGCTTAAAGGAATCTGATAGAGGGTAAGCCTAGGAACATTTCTACAAAATTATTTGAATATCAGCCAAACACTTTCGGAGGAGAAGATTTTTTAAGTTTTCACTATGGTCATATAAGGCAAAATAGCCCCGTACCTCTGGCTGCCATGTTTTTCGACCAATCAACATGGCTTGAAGGAATCTGATAGAGGGTCACCCAATGAACATTTCTACAAAATTATTTGAAAATCGGCTGAACACTTTTGGAGAAGAAGATTTTTTAAGTTTTCACTATGGTCATATTAGGCAAAATAGCCCCGCCCTCTGGCGGCCATGTTTTTCGACCAATCAACATGGCTTCAAGAAATCTGATAGAGGGTCACCCAATGAACATTTCTACAAAATTATTTGAAAATCGGCCCGACACTTTCGGAGGAGAAGATTTTTTAAGTTTTCACTATAACCATATAAGGCGAAATAGCCCCGCCCCCCTGGTGGCCATGTTTTTCGACCAATCAACATGGCTTGAAGGAATCTGATAGAGGGTAAGCCTAGGAACATTTCTACAAAATTATTTGAATATCAGCCAAACACTTTCGGAGGAGAAGATTTTTAAGTTTTCAATATGGTCATATAAGGCAAAATAGCCCCGTACCTCTGGCTGCCATGTTTTTCGACCAATCAACATGGCTTGAAGGAATCTGATAGAGGGTCACCCAATGAACATTTCTACAAAATTATTTGAAAATCGGCTGAACACTTTTGGAGAAGAAGATTTTTTAAGTTTTCACTATAGCTATATAAGGCAAAATAGCCCCACCCCCCTGGCGGCAATGTTTTTCGCCGAATCAACATTTCTTGAAGGAATCTGATAAAGGGTCACCCAAGGAACATTTCTACAAAATTATTTGAAAATCAGCTGAACACTTTCGGAGAAGAAGATTTTTTAAGTTTTCACTATTGCAATATAAGGCAAAATAATCCCGCCCCCCTGGCGGCCATGTTTTTAAACCAATCGACATTTCTTGAAGGAATCTAATAAAGAGTCACCCAAGGAACATTTCTACAAAATTGTTTGAAAATCGGCCTGACACTTTTGGAGAAGAAGATTTTTTAAGTTCTCACTATTTTTTTCTTTCGGTTGCCATGGAAACCTGAATTTCTAATGGATCAAAAAAATTTGAAGGAATTTAGTAGAGAACATTGAGAGGATGCTTCCCATGAAGTTTCAACCAAATTGGCCAAGTGGTTAGGGAGAAGAAGTCGTTTAAAGGAAAAGTTTACGCACGCACGCACGCACGCACGCACGCACGGACGCACGACGGACAATTCGCCATGACATAAGCTCGACTGGCTTTCAGCCAGTGGAGCTAAAAATCAGGAGAGGATCCATGGTTAGATTTTTATATTGAACTAATGACGAAGGATATCGTAAACAATTTGAAAAAAAGCAGGACAATTGAATATTTCAAAAGAAGAATATTTAAGCGTTCAATGCCTTTTACACACAATAATGACATCGTGATACGGCCTGCGGATAAGGGATCAGGTATTGTTGTAATCAATAAATCGGCATATATTGAATCATTGAACAAAGAAATGTTGGAAAGCGATTCATATGAGGAAACACATTCAGATCGTACAAGATGTTTAGACAAAATTCCATTCCAAAAGATTCAAAACAGTTGATATCCTGAGGCAGGTAGTTTTAAAGGCAACCCAAAGATCCACAAGAAAGGAACACCATTTAGGACAATTGTAAGCGGTATGAATACATCTATTGAAAGATTAGCCGAAGAAACAGAGTAGTACGCATCAAATGAATATGTCACTCAGTTTCCGAGTAATTTGCGTGATACAATCAACTTTGTAAATAAATTGAAAGACATACGGGGGCCCATTCCAGATACTGCGATACTTTTCTGCTTTGACGTATGTAAATTGTACCTATCCGTACCAAGAAAAGAAGGTTTGAAGGCATGCGAAGAAGGCCTTAATATTAGAAAATATCTAATAATCCCAACCGACAATGTGATTGAAATGATAGAGACAGTTTAGATAATAATCATTTTAGTTTATGAGATAAACATTATGTACTAACATATGGTAAAGCAATATGGTCCAAATTAGGTAATAACTTAGCGTGTATTTATATGAAGAAATTAGGTGAAAACTGAAAAGCTGTTAGAATATGAAAATCAACCTTTTATAAAAGATTCAAAGATGATTGATTTGGGGTTTGGCTTGGGTCGATCAAAACGTTGGATAATTTTGCTGATTATGCTAACATCATACACAGGAACATTAAGATAGGTTCACGCTGGGATACGCATTAAATTAAATTCTTGGATATTTGGGTGAAACTCGAAATCCGAATCAAATAAAAAAGCACTGGCATATAGCCTTGGATTAAGGTTGAAAAGAATTATGCGAAAAAGAAGAAGACTTTACTAGACACCGAATACAATTAAAACATCAACTTCGACAGACAGACAGACAGACAGATTGTTCATATACCTCCGTTACTCGTCTTGTGGAGAGACATCAATCTTAATGATGTATACTTGTCCATGGTTAAATAAATGAATAAAGCCCTCCGTACGCCGTGCACCATCTGCCAGTGTCTTCACAAAGACGTCATATTTGATACGAGTGGGAAAGTGACGTACAAGGCTGTTAGCAATATCGATTCTTCAGAGCGTTATGTCGTGCATGGACTCCTCTGCAGACGGTGTAGTAAGACGTTTTTTTTTTTGTGAGACTGGAAGATCGGTCAAAGAGCGGATCACCGAACATAAGGAAGATGTTCGTTTACAAGTAGATAAACAGATCTATCGAAAAAATTTGCGGGACATACAGAAGAAACATAGGTGTTGCATGGTGAAGGCACTCAGTACAGATTGTTGGTGGAGGAATCGTGGATACAGAAACTGGACACTAAATTTCCGCAAGGTTGTAATATTAAATCAAATTTAAAATGATCTGTATTGAATAGTTAATCGAAAGTATGCGAAATGTGTCTATGACTAATTTAAGTTATATAACATTATTTCTTGTTTATTGTACAGAACATATATGAAGTGTTTTATTTTCGACAATTTTGTTTAAATAATAATAATGGTAATGATAATTATAATAACAATAATAATGGTAATGATAATTATAATAACAATAATAATGGTAATGATAATAATTGTGATAATAATGGTAATGATAATAATGGTAATGATAATAATGGTAATTTTAATAATAATGATAATAATGGTAATGGTAATAATAATGATGATAATAACGATAATAATAATGATAATAATGTTTATTTATTTATTTATTCCTTTTCATTCCTCCTGTTCGAGATTAATAAACAAACACACACTGTTTTGCTGAATTAACAATAAACAATATGCAAAGGGGGGAGCTATATTAACATATGTGTTGATATACAAAGTATATTTTCGGTCTTTTCAGTATGTCATCATTCAGTGGAAGCATGCATGAGTGGGATTCCTGAATACAGGAATCAAGATAGGTTTTTTTAGACAGTTGTATGAAAACATTAATGAGTGTCTACAGCTTTTGTTTCATCATCAATGTCTATATCAGGTTCCGATCCCAGGACTTTCAATATGAACGTTCGCGGAGGATCGGAGTCTAAGTCGTTTGCAAGCTCGCTGTGAATGTTATATCGTATGTCTTGTAAGAACAATGCTTTATGGTGCTTAGATCCTTGACATTCGCAGAGAGCATTCTAATACTATCGGTCGTGTACGCCGAGCATGAATTACAATACTGGTTTGTATCACCCGGGATAGCTGTCCATGCTTTCGTTAACCTTCTGACAATTTTTGAACTTATATCAGTATATACATAACAAAAAAAAAGGGTTTATTGACGTATGTAGCTGCTAAAATATTGCAAAATCCGTGTCGACATTCATCCTCGATCTCCAAATGTGTGTTTAACGTGAGTTAATGAGACTTTTAACAGTCGACTTCCATCTATATTTAGACGGCAAAATAGCTGAATTGTTAGTGTATGTACGTAGTATATGCAGTTCTTATTTAATATGTTGGTAGTATGGGGGATGAAGCTTCCTTTGACTTTTGAGGGATTTTGCATATAAGTCAAGCATCTGTTGAGGTATAAGTTTTTACTCAACGGCCCGTTTTTAAGACGGAGTATGCTGGCTGACTTTTCCTACGAGATGATCCTTACTGATAATGAAACGCACACCCAATCGCAGAAAGGGAGGATACATTCAATCATTGAAAGCCGCTTTTCAACAAATGGAAACATACGGGAATTTTAATGACGCCGCGACGGAGATGACGTCACAATGTCCTGACGACGTATCTTCATCTCAATTTGATCTGTTTTAAATCTTGATAAAGACCAAGCGGTCGAAAATTTGATAATTGAAGGGCATTAATGATATAAAGTGTTTTATCAAATAAGTTCGACAGGGTTGATCACTTTTTAAAGTAATATCATACATAGATCAAATTGTTGTTGCGTGTATGTTTTCATTTGTCAATTTTACATTTAGTCTATATCAAAAATAATGCCGAGCCCCGGTAGCTCAGTCGGTAGCGACGCGGGCTGTCAATCCAGGGGTTGTGAGTTTGAATCCCGGCTCGGCCAACTTTCTTTCCGACGATTGACAAAAGTCAATGCGACATGCGTTATTCGTCTTCCACCAATGGGCTAATGTCATGTGGAAAAGCAGCCAGTTGCTTGGGAAGATTGTTGTGTGGAGTACTGGTGTGAGAAAACCAGGAAATGCATGAGTAGGTGAACTGGCCGCCGTGATATAACTGAGAAATTGTTGAAAACGGCGTTAAACCCCAATCAATCAATCAATCAAAAATAATATGACTATCCATTGATGCTTCAACATGTGAAGCCATTAGCTTCGTCTTTCAATTTAACTGATAACTTTGTTTTTAATGTGACCATTATCAAATTGTAAAATATTGATAGCTGTAAGGGTCGTTATAATTATCTTGATCAATGTTATGTTGAACCGTTTGAAGAAACCTTTTAAAAAATTCATCGCTTTTATGTTTAAGTTCTTATCTGTCATCTATTTTTTAATATGTTTGTACTAATTGGGGCTTGACAAGGTCAGAGTGGGAAATTGCGCACTAAGGATAACACGCATACATGTATATATACGAATTCCGAAATCGAACGTCGAAATTGTACGATTATTAAACACGTTTAAATATAAAAAGAGATATAGAATAGAAAGACGATATAAGGCGATTATTAAACACTTTTTAATGTAAATAATTATCGTTATGAGAACAAATTGTATTACTCGAACAAAACATCGAACTACCGACCTCTACCTCTCCTACGCAAAATAAAAATTTGAGGTAATCCGTAAGGAGCTTGAAAAAAAAGCGAACTAGTAGATAATAAACATTGAGGCAAAGCATATGTTTATAGATAAAAGAAGTCCTAATATGGCAAAAGTGATACACATTTTAACATGAAAGAAATAAATGCTTTTCAAATCACGTCATATTGTGTGGAAAAAAAGCGCGTTTTAATGCTAAACTGTATGGCGTAGCTCTACAAACGTTAATGTTACGTGAACAAATAACAACACAAACCTGTGACGAAGCTAACGTAAGTAATTCATAAACAAGGACATTTAAGATGCATGACTTGCTGCAATCATTATAGTCCATATATTTTAGATATAGTTTGATACATACAATTTTCGAAAACATATCATTAGATTTGATAATCTAATGCGATACATAAAAAGTTATGTTATCAAATCGCTCATTTTGTTAAATAAAATGAAGTTTGTCTCAACACTTGAACATATGTTTACCAAAACAATGATAATCAAGGAACTACAATAGCTAACATGCTGGCGTAATTGGTTGTTTAATTTGAAACTTAATCTGACTCCTTTAGGTGATGTATCAATCAAGTCATACAACCTGAACGCTTTTGTTTCTTTCGCGATACCTACCTTCTGTTGCGGGCATGAACGGAAATGCCCAACACTTGGAGTATGACATAGGATTTGACTGCCCTATACATATCAGGCACTAACCTCCTATGTGACCGTTTATTAAAGTGATAAAACATTTTATTTTATGCTAAATGATGTGATACTGTGTTCTATCAGTGAAATAAAATTCATATCACTCACTGATATCACCCACACTGTGAGTGATATAGCTTTAAAGTATTGTTTTGAAAACAAAAATATATGGGAAAACAAGCAGTTCAACCAAAACAACGGTACTACACTATTCATGCTCATAAACAAAAGTATGTTTCCAAAAAGTCTTCAAATGTGTGACTAGTTGAATCCTTACATACATTTTTATTAATATTAAGATTGAAAGTCAGATGACAACAGCCCTTGTTGATACAGGAGACAGTTTCTCACGTATCTCAAATACTTAACTGTTACGGGCAGGCATGTTTGTTGATGCCATCAAACCATACGATCTCAAACAAATAACGGAAGTAGGAGTGAACATCATAATGTGCTTGGTATTGCATCAATTTCCTTATTAATATCGGGTTTATGTTTCACTAATAACATTTATGTGCTAACAATTGCATCATTCTATTACTTTATTTTGCACGAAAATCACTGGTATTATTTTGTTACATTCAAACAAACTTTATTTAAAATATAGTCTTATCTCTTTAAACTTAAAAGTCTCATCTGCTTAAACATCTGTGATAAAGCATATTTGTTTAAAAACTAGACAAGAAACAACAATATCAATATTATTAAATAAGAGCATTTAAAACATTTCCAAAAAGTATTCTCAAAGCTAAGGGGTGCAAATTTAAAACCCGAAAAATCTTAATTTGGTGTAGACAAAGTGAAATATTTAGGAAATGCTTTAGCAAAAGCTGGCGTTGCTGTAGATACTGATAAAGTAAAAAACTATCCAGTCCAAAAATCTATAATAAAAATCAAAGTGTTTTTTTTGTCATTTACAACCGAATAATTGTTCGTTTGTGTTATCAACAAGTGCGTCAGGAACTGCTATTGGTTATATTCTTGGTCAAGTAAATGATGACGGTTTGGAGTATGTCATTGCTTACGGGGTAGGTTCTATGACTAAAAATGAACGTAAATGGTCTGTCATTGATCAAGAATGCATTGCTGTCATTGAGGTCATACAAGCACATAAACGTTATCGAACACGTTGTGAGTTTACTGTCTATACTGACCAAAACGCCTTGTCATATATTGATGGGTTAAAGTTGTACGGACTATTGCTTTCTACCAAAGGATATCACCGACAACCCATCTCATTTCCCACTACATTAGATATGTTAAATACTTTAAGAACATTCTGATAAGTTTACATTAAGTGAAGACTCTATTTGCAACATGCGGATGCACAGGCTTGTCTAAACGTTAATTGTTTCAAAATGCAACACGATCCCGATCAGCTTTATGTTCCAAAAAAACGTAGAAAAAAAAGTATTTAGTTGTATTAGAAGCACCTCGACTTAAATCGAGAATAGCGTGTAATGACTTTTGTTTAGGTTTTAACATATGTTTGCACCTCTCGGACTGTCATATTTTCACATATATCCGTTTCTTTTTCATTACTGCGTTTTTGGGGACATACTAGGATTTGTCGTTGATCGACAGAAAGCCAGTTATTGGAGGGAGTCGCAAGTTTAAAAAACTATATTTGCACTTTGATCCTGAAGTATTATTTACGGCATAGTAGATATTATGGGAAACCGGCTTTCTTGAAAAAAATTACAACGGAAAATGTCGCAGATAAGTATAATCCCTAAAATGGATTTATTCAGAGTTGTGGATGGGTGTATCAAAAATGTTATTCATGGACATTTTCCTCCATTTATGGCGGTGCATCCCTGGCTGTGCAGGGCTGCATTTGGCGGCTCGTCCCTGCCTTGCGGCATCCATTTGGAGTTGATATGCCTAACTTGAAATATTTTGTCTTTTGAGTTGTAATGTATTGTTTACGAAAGCCATGGCCAGTTTCTGCCACAATAAAATAACAATGAGTATAGTACAGGCTTTGTTAAGTGTTTTTGCAACAAGTTATAACAGTCAATATAGCAGCTATCGGAGCCATTGCTGTCAAATTGGTTCAACATGCGTCATTGGGACCGATCGGAAAGAGAATATATTTGAGTCTGCGGGTGTTCCTAGACTCATCTCCAATAACTATATCAGTTCTTCTAATATGGCATTTGTTTTGGTTAATATGTATTGATGTTGTATTGTTCTCATTTTTGTTTACATACCACAGTTATAACGTTATCACATGTAAAGCCTTCCCGTCATTGAAACTTTGAGTAATTACGTATTCATAGGTATTTATATATTTATGTTCAGGTAAGAATCCATAAGTATGCATTTATACACTATTTGAATCGCTTTTTTTGCGACTTATGTAAATAGTATTGTTTTTGCTGGACCTCGTTGACGTTCGTGAGTCTGCAAAATCAGCACAGTATAATGTTTCACCTATCCTGATATCGAAATAGCGGTGCATATGGAAAAGAACATTTAACAAGTATTGTTTATGATTTTGCTGTACATACATGATATTTGAGCCAAATGTACATGCTTTCCTGAAAGTTCAATCAGTGGCGCGGTTTGGTCAGGATTTACAATTATTCTAAATAAATTGCTACAAGCAACCCTAAACATTGCTTTGTCCTGCCGCATTATCAAGAAAATCTTTTAAAACGTTACAGATGACAACGTTCCTATATCTGATAAACGGTCAAACTGTTTTCCTTTTAACCCTTTAACTACCGAGGTTCACAAAGTCGACTATACCATGTTGAAAATTCGAACCAGTTCATTTTTCGTCAACAGGAAAGTTGGTAACATTTAATGTCTAAGTGGCAAACAATGCATATTTCAGGAGAGACAGCACGTAACGAGCTGTCTCACCTGAATATGCAATGTTTGCGAAAGCCCTTAATTGCTTTTCGCATAGAAAGAGTTCACGTTATGGTGCTAATGGATGCTTCTTAAAGGTCAAATATATAGGAAAGTTATTCATTCAGGTATAACTATTGCCGTGAACAAACTCTTACAAGAGTTAAAGGCAAACCACCGAAAGTAACAAACACTCGACCGTTCTGGTCAGAAGTGTTTTATTAAAAGCGTATCTTAGCTGAAGCTCGGACTGAATCTGGATATTGTAAATGAATAAAACTCGCTCGTATATCAAATGGTTTATTTCTGTCGTAATTGAATCAAAGACATGGATATAGAAATGCCAAATAGACAACAAGGAAGTTAACAGTAAATTAATTCCATTTACGCCTGACATAGAAGTTATATTAAAGGACAACATTGTAATTAAAATGTTCAAGAGAGTATTCATTAAGTAAAAGAGAGTTTATTGTCCTGTGACAAACATTCCGAGAAAATCATGTGGTTAAACATTTAACAAACAAACACACATTTCGCTGTATGCTCTAAAAGCCAGTCTATGTATTGCATTAAACAGATCACGAACGCAAATATGAATCTTGGAATTAAACGCTTATTCTTTAGTGATTATCTCATGTTATCGATCTTTGTGTCGATCTGTGTCCTTTTCGGGTGTACAGCATTTGAAATTAAATCTTTAAATCTGAATACATATGTTTAAAAACCATAAGACGAGCATTAAGTCATGACATTATTGCAAAAACCCTTATCGCCCACTCAATGGCTGTCTGTTCGTATAAATGTGCTAGTCTTTCTAGCTTGTCACTTTATTTCGCAGCAGACGAGAAGCTGTGTCATTGTAATTCGAAACTTGATTTAGAAAACGGGACAGACGTCGGTCAATCAGAAGTGACGTATGGCGTTTTTCAGGAAAGAACGAAGGTAAATATTTGTCGTTGAAGAATTTGCCGAAGAAATTGTTCTATTGTGATCATTTGAAATGAGATGTAAAATAACCATTATAAACATTACGGGAAGTTTTCTACTGTACAAAATTGTTTTGAAAAATCGTATGCTGCAATCTTATCAACAGTCGCCTGCATCCTTTTTAAAGTTTAAGCAGTTAACAGTTATAAACCTTCGTCAACGTGTAAAGTAACACATTAAATTAAACGCATCAGGGAATAATTCCAAATCAAAATATGAATTTCGATGTAAATTGAAAAGCCACAAGATTAATTTTAGGTCAATAAACAGTTCTTCAACATTATAAAGATATTTTATCCCATTTAAACGTTAAAGTTTCACTGTGTAACAGTTAAAACGACCAGTTATTGAAAATAAATGTTCATTTTAGAACTGCTTCAATTAAATTATTTGCTAATCATGCTTTTGCATTTCAGTCTGGCCAGCTACTTGAAAAAGATTGTCTCGCGTTGTACAATAATGGCTTTGATACAAATGGTGTCTACACTATATCACCGACTGTGCATGGGAATCCGATTGATGTGTGGTGTGACATGGAAGAAGGAGGCTGGACGATAATTCAACGGAGACAAGACGGCAGTGAAGATTTTTTATCGCGGATGGACCGATTATGTTTCTGGATTTGGAAACAAGACAGGGGAACACTGGCTTGGATTAGAAAACATGTACCTCCTGACACGGGATTCTTCATCCCTGGTCATTTCACTGAAAGCTTTCGAAGGACAAACACCGCTACACGCATACGCCATGTATAGCAATTTTAGAATTTCTAACCTTTCGATGAACTACAAGTTGGCAGTAAACGGGTACAAAGGCGATTGCGGTGATTCGATGCTAGTTCAGGACGGAATGTTTTTCAGCACCAAAGATAATGACAATGATGCGAGCTTGTCTGATTGTGCAGGAAGATACAAGGGGGCTTGGTGGTATAACAAATGCTTTCGTTTCAATCCAAATGGTATCTATATTACTTCCCCTGTCGACGTGGATTTAACTGGTATTTCTTGGTATACGTGCTGGAATTATTTTCCGTTGAAAGAAGTATCAATGAAAATCAGACGAAATTGATTGTCTTTGGCATTCCCGTTTAATGATGTTACAGAAAAAAGGAAAATTCATATAGGATGTATAAACTTAATATCAAATAAAACGGTTTTGAAACTTAATCCAGTATGGAACCTGTATTCTGATCCGATTTGTGATTTATCTAAATATCAGAAGAAGCCTGCATTTTTTTTAAAAATGTAACGAATCAATATACTGACATCGAAAATGATAACACTTTTGCACCAAGAGATGCAAGTAAACATGTAACATTACTTTTGGCAAATCAAAAACAGACCAAGTGCGAATGATTTAGAATAAGGCATTCAATATCACTCTTTGCCTTCTAATGTATTTTTCGGCGATAGCTGATTAACCTCAGTTTTGACCTAGATGTTACACATCGTTTTGATTGGTTCATAGTTAAGTTGACAATCATACGAGAGGCACTAATAAGGTGAAATTTTAGAATGAAATTTTCTGCATACTAACTTTTAATTTTAAGAGCAAAATATTAATTATTTTTGGAAACATGATAAGTTTTCAGTTATTTATCGTCAATTGAAAATTAAACACATCTTGGGAGCCTAGCATTATCTCGAGTCATGTGGCGTATTCTCGGCCTTGATAATATATTTATAGAAACTGAAGCTTGATGGAGATAGCCGATTAGCATAGATTATTGTTATGATTTAGTGTAACACAATGAGAAAATTTGATGTAGCTGGCCAGAGTGCTACATTAGTAGTTAATACTGGGATAAAGATATAAACAAGTGGATTCCATCGTTTCCGTTTACTATTTAATAATTTCTGAGAGTTAACATAATTTTGGCGCTGACACGTGGTTCTAATACTGAATGAATGAATGTATATTGTTTTATGGCGCATCGACAGCTAAGGTCATTTAGCGCGCAATTAAATTTAATTATTCATGATCCCTGGGTAAACAAACCAGTACCATGACCGTAGTGCCGCGACTGGGGATCGAACCCGGGACACCCGGTTTCGAAATCCCCGACGCTAACCACTCGACCACAGCGGATTCCCGTGGTTCTAATAAAGAAAAAAGAGATAAACAAAAAAAACGCGCAAGCTACACTCGATTACCGATTCTATATATATTAAAGAACAATGTTCTAATCGAACAATGTTCCAACTGGTTCACGATTATAATGCATTACCAATTCAAGGAACTGTGGAATTCTTAGATATACAACATCTCGCCCAAAGAGAAAATTTGTCCCAAAATTGACAAAAGATGTCTCCTTGAAATGTAACCAGTTGGAATTGGAAACAGAAATATACAACATACTGACATGTTGGCCTAAGCAGATTTTCACACAGAAGCATAAATGTCCTAGGTTGGCCAAACCAAGGACGACAGACAAACACACAGATAAGCAGGCCAGCATTTCAGCAGTAATATATTTCTTTAAGTAAACCATTAATATCCAATATCTCAAATGATTGCTATGAACCGATTCTATATCTTTTAAAGAACAATGTTCTAATCGAACAATATTCCAACTGGTTCACGATGATAATGCATTATCAATTCAAGGAGCTGTCGAATTCTTAGATATACAACATTATTGCGAAATTTTATAATTCATGGAAAGTTACTGATTGTTTTGATTATCAAAAAAAACAAAACAAATTCTGATATTCAAGTCAAATAATATGCGCATGTTCCATTACTTAGTGTTTTCTCATATTGATCGCCGTTTATCTTTTTTAAGGATTTGTCATGTTTGTCTTTTACCGCGATAACTATTCTCCACTTCATGTTCCGTTACTGTGAGGATTACGGAACGCCGGCACTGCCTTTGGTAATGATGAAACTCTATTATTATGCTTGTTTTGTATTATGTTATGTATGAAGTTCTTTACACGTTGTGCACACATATTTATATTATGTCGGTAAATCGTTGTATGTTGTAGTTTTGTATTCATATTCTGACAGTCTTAATTATATTATGTAGATACATCGTTATATTATGTAGATACAACTTTATAGCATGTAGATACATCTTTATATTATGTAGATTCATCTTTATATCATGTGCATGCTTAATTATTTTATTTCCATACTTAATCATATCATGTGCACACAATATTATATCATGTCCATATGTTAATACATTGTGTCAATTACATATTACATTCTGTCATTTAATCTTTTTATTGTCTGCTAACATTCCGCTCACATTGTTTACGGCTGACATTCGCGCTTTAATTTCCGGTGTCGGGGCAGAAAATCACCCCGCTTAAAGTATCCACTACATAACAAAGTTTGCACATCATATACTAAAGTTATCACTAAGTAGCATAGTTTGCACAAGATGTAATAACGTCACGACAGAATAAAATTAAAATAATCAACTTAACAATATAATAGTGAATGAATATTATATAATATGTTGTTAATCATGCATGGGCAACTACGGATGGGACATTGGTTTGGAATTTTCGTTCGTTCGTCTGCTTGTCCGGTGCCATATCTAGGGCATAGGTAGATGTATTTGATTAAAACTGTATAGAAATGTTCACCTAACCCTACTTAAGATTACTTTAAAGCACAAAGAATGATGTCCCTTTGAACTTATATAGTATATGTACTGCACATCATTTAAATTATTAGATATCTCCCGTAAATAAATATTTTATCTCAAATTTCTCATGATAACTATTGAGTCCATATTGTATATCTAATCTTCATGACAATTCATTTTCATTAAACCTCTGTCAAGCTCTAAACTCGAGTACATGTATGTGGAGTCAAAAACTAGATCACGAGGTCAAGTTTAAAAAGCCTTTGAACACTTCAGAGGCTCCATTTGTGTTAAAATATTCATGAGTTCATAAGATCATTAATTGCCATCATATTTAGTTAATGTTTAAAACTTGGTCATGTTGGATCGAAAAAGAAGTAGCACATAGTCCAACAAATTTAAAACCTATAAGTTAGTAAGTCTGGTATTCTGGTGATCAAAAACCTTTCCTTTCCATTCTTTTAATTTTGCGGTGGATCTCAAATCAACAAATGAATTAGTTTCCAATGTATATGGAAAAAAAGACCACACCCTTTTTGGTATTTTCATTCATAGATAACACTCTTAAACATGTTTACCCATAACCTATGAATGAACATAAAACATGCACGCTTTCATTTTTCGGTGTTGAAGCAGAATATTATACCGCTAAAAATATCCACTGCATAACAAAGTTTGCACATGATAAAATTAAGTTACCTTAGCATGACACAGTTTGCACAAGATACAATTACGTCACGAAATGCTAAAATAAAAATAATCCACTACACAATATAATTAAGTATGGGTATGATAATGTGTGCAAACACTATACTAAAGTATTGACATAATGTAATAAAGGAAGCACATCACGTAATAAAGTGTCCATATAATATAAAGATGTATCTACATAATATAAAGATGTATTCACATAATATAAAGATGTATCTACATAATATAAAGATGTATCTACATCATATAAATATGTATCCACATAATATAAAGATGTATTTACATAATATAAAGATGTATCTACATTTTTACATAATATAAAGATGTATCTACATAATATAAAGATGTATCTACATCAAAAAAATATGTATCCACATAATATAAAGATGTATCTACATAATATAAAGATGTATCTACATAATATAAATATGTATCTACATCATATAATAAAAATTGTCAGAATATAAGTACACTACCACAACACATAACCATATACTGACATAATATAAATATGTATGCACATCATGTAAAGAACTTGGTACATAATGTAATAACAAACAAACAAACAAACATAATAATAGAGTTTCAACACTACCAAAGACAGTGCCGGCGTTCCATAGAGGGTGCCAGGACCATGATGTTACAACACATCGTCGTGTTCAATTAAAATGAGGAGAATTTGCTTCTGTTGGTAACAAATCAAGGTCGTGATCCATTACGATCAGGATGTTTAGATCATAATAGTGACAACATAATTTCGTGTTCTGATACAACATGATGTTAAAATCATAATGGTAACAACATAATTTATTTTTGTGATACAACATGATGATGAGATCATTATGGTGACAACATAGTTTCGTATTCTGAAAGAACATGATGTTAAGATCATAATGATGACAACATAATGTCGTGTTCTGATACAATATGATGATGAGATCGTAATAGTGACAACATAATTTCGTGTTCTGATACAATATGATGATGAGATCATAATAGTAACAACATAATTTCGTGTTCTTATACAATATGATGATGAGATCATAATAGTAACAACATAATTTCGTGTTCTTATACAATATTATGTTAAGATCATAATGGTAACAACATAATTTCGTGTTCTGATACAATATGATGATCAGATCAAAATGGTAACAACATAATTTCGTGTTCTGATACAACATGATGTAAGATCATAATGTTGAGAGCATAATTTCGTGTTCTGATACAACATGATGTTAAGCTCATAATAGTGACAACATAATTTCGTGTTCTGATACAATATGATGATGAGATCATAATAGTGACAACATAATTTCGTGTTTTTATACAATATGATGATGAGATCTTAATGATAACAACATAAGTTCGTGTTCTGATAGAACATGATGTTAAGATCATAATGGTGACAACATAATTTCGTGTTCTGATACAATATGGTTTTGAGATCATAATGGTAACAACATAATTTCGTGTTCTGATACAATATGATGATGAGATCATAATGGTGACAACATAATTTCGTGTTCTGATAGAACATGATGAGATCATAATAGTAACAACATAATTTCGTGTTCTGATACAATATGATGATGAGATCATAATGGTAACAACATAATTTCGTGTTCTTATACAACATGATGTTAAGATCATAATGGTGACAACATAATTTCTTGTTCTGATACAATATGATGAGATCATAATAGTAACAACATAATTTCGTGTTCTTATACAACATGATGATGAGATCATAATAGTGACAACATAATTTCGTGATCTTATACAATATGATGATGATTTTATAAGGGTGACAACATGCTTTCGTGTTCTGATACAACATGCTGATGAGATAATAATGGTGACTATAAATGGTGACATATTTTCGTGTTGTGATACCAGTAATTCTGTCAATATATGGAGAGTTTGGAAAATGTGCAATTTCTGTCAGTGTTCTAACATTAGAATGGTGTTAATGTTATGATATATTTACAGAACAAAAACATCAATTGCATCCTTTTTCTTGTAGGTCACATTACACAAATTAAATCCCCACTTTGTTTCCATGTTAATCAACATGTTTCAACCCTCAATTGTCACATTACACCAATTAAATTCCCACCTTGCACTGCACGAAAATTGGGATTTAATTTAGAAGTAAATTTCCTTAAATTTCCTTAAATTCCGAAATTTACTTGCACATGTGCACATGTGCAAGTAAATTTCGGAATTTAAGGAAATTTACTCTAAATTAAATCCCAATTTTCGTGCAGTGTTGTTTCCATGTTAATCAACAAGTTTCAATTTTACAGGTAGGCCACCCTTTAACATTGAAAAGAGTTACCTCTTACCTTTAACAAAAATGTTGTTATGTATTATGCCAGATAGAATAAACCCCGTCTTTTTTAACCTATCGGGCTTGGACAAAACTGGGTTTTCCCGTACTGTACTTTCACTTTCAGACAAGGTCAAACCATCAAAAGTGACCAAATCAAACAGTTCCAATGCATCCTATGATTGGGGTTGACGGGGGTCGAACAATGTTGTTGGTATGCTGGTGGTATTACGGGTGGTTCTGTGTTCAACCTCATCAAATATGGCACATATTATTTCCATTTGTATTATATGGATTCAAGATTCAGTAACGTAAACTTTACAAAGTTTCTAGTTACATACATATGAATTATATAATATATAATACAAAGATCAAGTCAAGAGAACTATGTGCACAATGTTGTTTCCACAAATATATTCTTTCAATATATAAATGAGGTTGAACATATATGGAAATGTAAGAAATATATGTGAATATTTATATCTATATAAATATATGTATATATGTATATATGAATGAAAAATATTCGTTCTTTAAATGTGTTATCCCTCGCCATACATAATTAGCTTACTTATTTTTTGTTTTTACCTGTTCCGCATTTGCTTGATTACGAAATATTGAAGTAATTCCTCTTTTCCTTATCATATTGTTTTCATATTGATCATGTGGAAAAAGTTAATATATAAACATTGTCCAATGAAACATGATATGTGAAAAAGAAATAATGTAGGAAATGTAATATTTCAGATAATTTCTCCATTTCTTGCAATGTTTCTATGTCTATCATTGGCGAACAAATCAATGATCGCTTATGTTTATTTTGTGATAGCTCACAAATAGAGACGGAAACACATTTTGTGGTTACATGCGACTTTTATACAAGAATAAGGTCTAACATATTCAGTCAACTATTTGATACAGAGGTATTTGTGCAATTACCGCTTAATAATAAATTGTGATAAATCATATGCGAAAATTAGCACAATTTATAGTGAAAGCTTATGTTGTAAGACGGAGAGCATTATAACCGCAGAACTGATTGTTGTTTCTTTTTGACATGCAGGCGAATTTTGAATCGATTATGGTGGGCATATTTTCAAAGAATTTTATGTGGAGTAAAAATTGCTCGTTATGTGCAAGTTCTTATTCTCGCATTATGCTTTCAACAGTGTTCTCTTTTGGAAAGGCCTTCAAATTGTAAATGATGTATTATAATGTTCATAATGTATATGTGTACGTTTATGTATTTCTGATTAGGACTGTATAGACAAAACACTCTCCCTTTCAAACATTCATTCACTCACACATGCACCGACTTACTCACTCACATACACAATCATTCGTTAGTGTCTTTGCTTATCATTGTTTTTAACTGTGTTTGATTATACAAATGACTACATGTTCTTTACATTTCGTTTTTATAAAGGACATTTAGTTATACATTATTACTTAAAATTACAATAACTTTATTGTTATGTGATTTGGTCGACATCAAAACTTCCGCTCTTTTTCTTAAAAGAGCATAGCCTAGCTGTCAAACAAAAACACTCATATTGTACACAGTGGGAAAATGTTTCAGTTAACGTTTTCATGTTTTTGTTTCTCATTCATAAGTATACGTACTTATATTGACCTTATTTTTCTTTTGGAGATAAAGTTTCTCGAATGGATGTTTTCGAATGGTACTGTTCATATCTGCCTATTTAATATTGTCGTTATGAAGAAGAACAATACCAACACAACACGCTTTCCCTTCTTTTTTTTTTCTTAATTATTTTTCTTTTGAAAGTGACTTATAGGCCTATGGGCCCGGGTTTTATTTATTACTATTTGTACCATTATTTTGTTGATGTACATACACATGTCACTTTAATAAACTATCTACTTACTTACTTGCGTTGAGTTTGAATTGGATGTCTGTAGAGCAGATACTATATTTAGAAATGGTATACCCCCAATCAAGATATTTGAGACACACTCCAGATAATTTCAGCCAACAACTCCACCCACTGACATCAGCCAAATTAGCAACTAATTTGATTGTATAATAAATCGCCTTGGTGGTGTATTGGTAGAGTGTCCACCTCGGGTGCGGGAGGTCGCGGGTTCGTTGTTGGCGCTTAGGATTGCAGCGTTAGCTTTACGACTGACTGGCTGGTGACAGGATAAATGGATCAGTATTACTGGTAACTTACATAGCACGGTATATAACTGATTCTTTTTTTAAAGCAACGTAAAAAAACCTTCCAAACAATCAAGCAATTGATTGTGAAATAAATTCCTGTAAGTTGTATTAATCACACTCGATGTATGACTCCATGATACTCAACCAAGCCCCGAAACTATTAAACTGGGAAAACATTCTCTTTCCTCATAAACGACTACTAATTGGTCAATTTCTTGAATGACTTGAGAATAAGATATGCGCACAGAACATATTTCTCTTGTTTAGATAAAAGCGATCACTGTTAATCAGGGGTGTATTCATATTGTCGTAACACACGGATTGCTACTCAAAAGCTGTAATTTGATTGGTGAATCCGGCTAGCATATACCAAAGTGATCGATATGATAGGACATTACAAATACACCGCTGGTATCTACATGTATGTAAACATGTTATCTGGTACACGTTTACTAACATAGTTAATTAGCCATGTGATGTATGGTAAACTATTATCTGGTACACGTATACAAACCTAGACAAGTAAGTAATTCCATGTGATGTATGGTAAAACGTTATTTGGTACACGTATACTAACCTTATGAATTAAGTTATGCCATGTGATGTATGGTAAAACGTTATCTGGTACACGTATACTAACCTAGACAAATAAATAATGCCATGTGATGTATGGTAAAACGTTATCTGGTACACGTATTACAAGACGAATGTTTGACGCAAAGCGTCAAAGAGAAGCCGCAATTTTTCGTTGTTCATGTAGAAATAAGAAAAAAGAACATTTAAATTCACAAACAACTGTAGACGGTAATACGCTGACATATTTATCCCTTTGAAGACTGTTGGATACTTCAAAGTACCTCCCTTTAAGCAATACAAGGACATTTACCTTGTGATTCGTATGATTAAGATTAATAAACATTGAAATTATATGAATGAAAACTATTATTTAAATTAGTAACAACATCAAAATCAAATTTAAGCCAAGACAAATGTGTACACATTTCATTAATTGTTTGTAGATACCCTAATGTATAGGTAAATATAAAATTTATAATTTTATAAACAAATTTTCATTTCTACGTACTAAGTCCGTAAATCTCACAGAAACACCCATTTCAATATACCAACATGTTAAAGTAAATTAAAGAATGAACCGTTTTTGTATGTACTGAAACTAGAAACATCCGTTTGCGATTTTATATTGCGACTAGCTAACCCCGGCACGACGTAAACTTTCCTGTACCAAATTGGTTGTTGTATGTGGGAAACGGTTAGCTGCTGAACATGTATTTAAATGTTTAGCTGTGTTACATATTTGTATTCCCTTTACATTGTTTATTTAAATCGTCATACATGTGTATTATTAGACAAAGGTGTCAGACCAAATGGGAACTTAGTTAAATTGTGCGTATATACTAAAAATTACCTCCCTTTAAGTACTACCACGATTTTTTTCTTGTGATTCGTATGAATAAGTTTGATAAACATTTACATTTCAACTAGACGGCAACATTTATTGTGAAACAGATATTTATGTGGTTTATATATGTTCATGTCTGCACTTCTTCATCTAGAATTACTGCGTAATATATGATAGCATGTAAGGAACGGAATGGGATTAATGCCGAGCGCGAGGGTAAACAACAACAACAAGAAACAGATTACATTTACTGCGTGCCTTCTCTTGTTCACTGTTCAAGATACAGTATGAATTTCGCTTAAATAATTTAACTGTGTTAAATATTTGTATTCCCTTTAAATTGTTTATTTAAATCGTCATACATGTGTATTATTAGACAAAGGTGTCAGACCAAATGGGAACTTAATTAAAGTGTGCGTATATACTTCAAATTACCTCCCTTTAAGTACTACTAGGATTTTTTTCTTGTGATTCGTATGAATAAGTTTGATAAACATTAACATTTCAACTAGACGGCAATATTTATTGTGAAACAGATATTTTGTTCATGTCTGCACTTCTTCATCTAGAATTACTGCGTAATATATTATAGCATGTAAGAAACGGAATGGCATTAATGCCGAGCGCGAGGGTAAACAACGCCAAACAACGCCAAACAACAACAACAAGAAACAGATTACATTTACTGCGTACCTTCTTTTGTTCGTTGTTCCCGGTTTAACATACCATCGAACTAAAAAAAGAGTATGAGGCAGGTAACCAATTCAGTTTACTGTTTACACAAGATACAGTATAAATTTCGCTTAAATAAAAATGTACATACATTCAATTAATATACTGGCCTTTGTCTTTTGTTTTTAATTTGTAAAACTCAGACATGTATATAGAGTGTAAAAGGGATGTTTTAAAAGGCATTACCTTAAATTAATGTACTTAGAAAGGACAACGAGAAATCAAGATATGTGGTCACGCTGGCAGGTCTAAATATTCTCCTTGACCGAAAATTAAAAGCATCCCTACAGGAAACCGCCTACTGGCGGCTTCCAATAACCTAGACAAGTAAGTAATGACATGTGATGTATGGTTAAACGTTCGCGGACACACGTATACTAACCTACACAAGTAATGCCATGTGATGTATGGTAAAACGTTATCTGGTACACGTATACAAACCTAGACAAGTAAATAATGCCATGTATGGTGAAACGTTATCTGGTACACGTATGCTAACCTAGACAAGTAAGTTATGCCATGCGATGTATGGTAAAACGTCATCTTGAACACGTATACTAACCTAAACAAGTAAGTTATGCCATGTGATGTATGGTAAAACGTTATCTGGTACACGTATACTAACCTTATAAATTAAGTTATGCCATGCGATGTATGGTAAAACGTTATCTGGTACACGTATACTAACCTAGACAAATAAATAATACCATGTGATGTATGGTAAAACGTTATCTGGTACACGTATACTAAACTAGACAAGTAAGTAATGACATGTGATGTATGGTTAAACGTTCGCGGACACACGTATACTAACCTACACAAGTAATGCCATGTGACGTATGGTACAACGTTATCTGGTACACGTATACAAACCTAGACAAGAAAGTAATGCCATGTGATGTATGGTAAAACGTTATCTGGTACACGTATGAGCACCTAGACAAGTAAGTTATGCCATGTGATGTATGGTAACACGTTATCTGGTACACGTATACTAACCTAGACAAGTAAGTAATGCCATGTGATGTATGGTAAAACGTTATCTGGTACACGTATGCTAACCTAGACAAGTAAGCTATGCCATGCGATGTATGGTAAAACGTTATCGTGTACACGTATACTAACCTAGACAAGTAAGTTATGCAATGTTATGTATGGTAAAACGATATCCGTTACACGTATACTAACCTAGACAAGCAAGTTATGTCATGTGATGTATGGTAAAACGTTATCTGGTACACGTATACTAACCTAGACAAGTAAGTAATGACATGTGATGTATGGTTAAACGTTCGCGGACACACGTATACTAACCTACACAAGTAATGCCATGTGACGTATGGTAAAACGTTATCTGGTACACGTATACAAACCTAGGCAAGAAAGTAATGACATGTGATGTATGGTTAAACGTTCGCGGACACACGTATACTAACCTACACAAGTAATGCCATGTGATGTATGGTAAAACGTTATCTGGTACACGTATACTAACCTAGACAAGAGGGCCATGATGGCCCTATATCGCTCACCTGATTAAGAACTTCAATAGTTTTCAAAGTTTTATACCTATACATATAAGCAAAACAAGCAACCCTCCCTGGTGGCCATGTTTTTCAACGGATCGGGTTTATTTGAACATCCTTGGTAGAAAGTCACCCAAGGAACATTTGTGCCAAATAATTTTTAAATCAGGCAGGTGCTTTTGGACAAGAAGATTTTTAAAGATATTACAATGTGCATATTAGGAAAACAAGCCCCGCCCCTGGTGGCCAAGTTTTTCAATGGATCGGATTAATTTGAACAATCTGGGTAGAAGGTCCCCCAAGGAACATTTGTGCAAAATACTTTTTAAATCGGGACAGTACTTTTGGACAAGAAGATTTTTAAAGATTTTACAATGCACATATAAGGACAAGCTCCGCCCCCTGGCGGCCATGATTTTCAACGGATCGGAAATATTTGAACAGTCTTTGTAAAGGGTGCCCCAAGGAACATTTGTGCAAAATAATTTACAAATCGGGCCAATACTTTTGGACAAGAAGATTTTTAAAGTTTTAACAATGTACATATAAGGAAAACAAGCTCCGCCCCCTGGCGGCCATGTTTTTCAACGGATCGGAAATATTTGAACAATCTTGGTAAAAGGTACCCCAAGGAACATTTGTGCTAAATAATTTTCAAATCGGGCTAGTACTTTTGGACAAGAAGATTTTTAAAGTTTTAACAATGCACATATAAGGAAAATAAGCTCCGCCCCCTGGCGGCCATGTTTTTCAACGGATCGGAAATATTTGAACATTTTTTAAGATTTCCCCTTTTCTGATGCCACAGCAACAAAAGTTCTATGTGGAATTAAATTCTTTGAACAACTTTGAAAGAGGACCACCTAAGGACCATTCCTGTGAAGTTATTTTGAAATCTGTCAATTGGTTTAGTAGGAGAAGTCATTTGTAGGAAATTGTTAACAGACACCGACGACGACGACGACGACGACGACGACGACGACGACGCAGACGACGACGACGGACGCCGGACGGTGAGTGATCACAAAAGCTCACCTTGCACTTCGTGCTTAGGTGAGCTAAAAAGTAAGTTGTGCCATGTGATGTATGGTAAAATGTTATCTGGTACACGTATGAGAACCTAGACAAGTAAGTTATGCCATGTGGTGTATGGTAAAACGATATCTATCACGTATACTAACCTAGACAAGTAAGTAATGCCATGTGATGTATGGTAAAACGTTATCTGGTGCACGTATACTAACCTAGACAAGTAAGTTATGCCATGTGATGTATGGTAAAACGTTATCTAGTACACGTATACTAACCTAGACAAGTAATGCCATGTGATGTATGGTTAAACATTATCTGGTTCACGTATACTAACCTAATAAATTAAGTTATGCCATGTGATGTATGGTAAAACGTTATCTGGTACACGTATGCTAACCTAGACAAGTAAGTTATGCCATGTGATGTATGGTAAAACATGATCTGGTACACATATACTAACCTAGACAAGTTAGTTATACCATGTGATGTATGGTAAAACGTTATCTGGTACACGTATGCTAACCTAGACAAGTAAGTTATGTTATGTGATGTATGGTAAAACGTTTTCTGGTATACGTATACTAACCTAAACAAGTAAGTCATGTCATGTGATGTATGGTAAACGTTATCTGGTACACGTATACTAACCTAATAAATTAAGTTATGCCATGTGATGTATGGTAAACGTTATCTGGTACACGTATACTAACCTAATAAATTAAGTTATGCCATGTGATGTAAGGTAAAACGTTATCTGGTACACGTATGAGCACCTAGACAAGTAAGTTATGCCATGTGATGTATGGTAAAACGTTATCTGGTACACGTATACTAACCTAGACAAGTAAGTTATGTTATGTGATGTAAGGTAAAACGTTATCTGGTACACGTATTCAAACCTAGACAAGTAAGTAATGCCATGTGATGTAAGGTAAAACGTTATCTGGTACACGTATACTAACCTAATAAATTAAGTTATACCATGTGATGTAAGGTAAAACGTTATCTGGTACACGTATACTAACCTAATAAATTAAGTTATGCCATGTGATGTAAGGTAAAACGTTATCTGGTACACGTATACTAACCTAATAAATTAAGTTATGCCATGTGATGTAAGGTAAAACGTTATCTGGTACACGTATGAGCACCTAGACAAGTAAGTTATGCCATGTGATGTATGGTAAAACGTTATCTGGTACACGTATACTAACCTAGACAAGTAAGTTATGTTATGTGATGTAAGGTAAAACGTTATCTGGTACACGTATTCAAACCTAGACAAGTAAGTAATGTCATGTGATGTATGGTAACACGAGATATGGTACACCAATACTAACCTAGACAAGTAAGTTATGCCAAGTGATGTATGGTTAAACGTTATCTGATAACGTATACTAACCTAGACAAGTAAGTAATGCCATATGATGTATGGTAAAATATTATCTAGTACATGTATATTAACCTAATAAATTAAGTTATTCCATGTGATGTATCGTAAAACGTTATCTGATACACGTATGCTAACCTAGACAAGTAAGTTATGCCGTGTGGTGTATGATAAAACGTTATCTGGTACACGTACACTAGCCTAGACAAGTAAGTAATGTCATGTGATGTATGGTAAACGTTATCTGGTACACGTATACTAACTTAGACAAGTAAGTAATGCCATGTGATGTATGGTAAAACGTTATCTGGTACATGTATACTAACCTAATAAATTAAGTTATGCCATGTGATGTATGATAAAACGTTATCTGGTACACGTACACTAGCCTAGACAAGTAAGTAATGTCACGTGATATATGGTAAAACATTATATGGTACACGTATACTAACCTAGACAAGTAAGTTATGCCATGTGATGTATGGTAAACGTTATCTGGTACACGTATACTAACCTAGTAAGTTAAGTAATGCCATGTGATGTATGGTAAAACGTTATCTGGTTCAAGTATAATAACCTAATAAATTAAGTTATGCCATGTGATGTATGGTAAAACGATATCTTGTACACGTATACTAACCTAGTAACGTAAGTTATGCCATGTGATGTATAGTAAAGCGTTACCTAGTACACGTATACTAACCTAGCATGTTAGCCATGTGATGTATGGTAAAATGTTACCTGATACATGTAAACTAACCCAGTAAATTAAGTATTGCCGTGTGATGTATGGCAAAACGTTATCTAGTACACGAATACTAACCTAGTAAGTTAAAGTATGCCATGTACTGTAATGTATGGTAAAATGTTACCTGGTACACGTTAACTAACCTAGGAAGTCAAGTAATGCCATTTCATGTATGGTAAAACGTTACCTGATACACGTAAACTAACCCAGTAAATTAAGTATTGCCGTGTGATGTATGGCAAAACGTTATCTGGTACACGAATACTAACCTAGTAAGTTAGCCATGTGATATATGGTTAATGTTAGCTGATACACGTATACTAAACTAGTAAATTAAGTTATGCCATGGGATGTATAGTAAAGCGTTACCTGGTATACGTATACGTGTCTAGTAAGTCAGCCATGTGGTGTATGGTAAAATGTTAACTGATACAATAATACTAACCAAGTAAGTTAAGTTATGATATATGATGTATGGTTACGTGTTAACTGATACACTAATACTAACCAAGTAAGTTAAGTTATGATATATGATGTATGGTTAAAGGTTACCTGGTACACGTATACTAACCTTAACCTAATAAGTTAAGCTATACACATGTTGTATTCGCCATATGATGTATGGTGAAACGTTATCTGGTACACGTATACAAATCTAGTAAATTAAGTTATGCCATGGGATGTATGATAAAATGTTACCAGGTACCCGTATACTAACCTAGTAAATTAAGATAGGCTGTGTGTAAAGCATTATCTGGTACACGTATAATAACCTAGTAAAGTGCCATGTCGTGTGATGTTAAAATGTTACATGGTACACGTATACTAACCTAGTATTCTCCCTCTACTTCGAAGGGAGGATTATTAAAACAAAAGTATTATTTATTGTAAACATTGAAGAAATTAAACACATAAAAGACGATTTCTTCCTTTGCCATAATTATTTCAAAAGTCGTCTGGTGGATATGCGTCTAAAAGTGGCTGAAGACACGCCCACTGTTTTCAGATGGGTAGGTTAAGAAAATAGCAGATTATTCTTTTTAAAAGAAAAACGCAATTTAATTTTCAGTTGAAAAGTAACACAACATCACAATAGCATACATATACATCTAACAATTTAAATAATAGCGGTAGAATGCCACCCCACTTGAGACCCAATTAACATATATATAATTATATATATACCAAATTATTTTCAACAATGGAAAGTTATTTTGGACAAGAATATTTTTTTATTGAACCATATTCGACCGAAATACCATATAGACAAACATTCTGACAATACGTTTCCCTTCAATTTGGCAAAGTGACCTAGTTTTTGTCCAGAAATTACCCATATTCAAACTTGGCCTAGCTATCATCCAGACAAACATTCTGACAAAGTTTCATTCCCTTGAGTGTTTACAAGATATTTCTCAAATTCGGCCTAGTGACATGACTCATATTCAAACTTAGCCTAAATATCATCAAGACAATTAGTCGGACAGCTTTTGAATGGTCATCGCTAATATTAAAACTTGGCGTAAATATCATAAAGAAAAAGTTTCAAGCTGCTAAAGAAGTTAACACATGTTTTCTTAAATATGGTCTAGTTCCCCATTCTGATTAAAGAAATTAATTTGCCCTTATTAGCAGCAACTTTCATGCAGGCAATTAAATGCAATTATCTTTGCAATGATCGTTAATTGATCAAAGACAAACTATTGTCATTATATCCTTTAATTGTAGACGTATTTTTAAAAAAAATGAATGTCACTTTTTGTATCTGTAGATAACATTAAATGCCTTAAGTTATTGTGAGCATTGTTTTTAAGTCAACACGTCGATGGCAAAAACTGGAATTCGTAATTTTGTTTTCAACGTGTACGTGTGTGTGGCGACATGTCTTTTATCCAGTCTGAATTTGGAAATCTTAAATCTAATCATCTTTGCTATGGTGTTTTAAATTATGTGAAATTACATGGTATGTAATTAAATCGGCCTTATTTGATAACAATCATCATTATATTATCATCATACCAAAAAGAAATGAAGATGTTATTAACATGTGGTGAATCGTTAGTAATTCACTATAAGCAATTTCTCCGTTTACCATGTTTTCTCAAGTCGTCTTTTGAAGAGGCGTCAGAAACCGTCTGTATGACTATATGGGAAAAGGTTTTTAGTAAACTGATGTTAATTTTTGTGTGACGTAACAGCTGAAGAAACTAGATGCCCACAGGCAACATGTGAATCCTATGATGCAAGGCTGATATGCGAGCCAGAAAAGATAGTCCTATCAAACAGTACTTATTTTGACCTTTGACCTTTTAGTGTGACCTTGACATTTTAGATACAGGCCTGGCGCGACACACCGCCTCATCATGTTGAACGTTTGTGCCAAAGCCATTACAGATATTGCTTTGAAACTTACAACACTTGTTCATCATTATTACCTCCATCAACAGACAAGAGTACATAACTCTGTCAAGGTTTTTGTAAGAATTATGGCCCATACCAAATCAATTTCTTTCAAAACCATTACAGATATAGCTTAAATACTTACAATATGTATTAACCATCATTTCCTCCACCAAAAGCCAAGAGTACATAAATCAGTGAAGGTTTTTGTAAGAATTACGATCATTTTTCGACTTATAAATAATATGATACGGTACTTGGTTATGTTTTCTGTACCACCCAAAAAAGTTTTGTTTTAATGGCAAGCACGAAAAAGTCAAGCGCGCTGTCCTCCGACAGCTCTTGTTTATAACATTGTGAATTTAAATATTACAGCTATGCTACTGCATAAAAGGTCGTTTTCTGTTTAAACAAGTTAATGTCGTATTGCAAGCAATACAAAAGTCCCCTACTGGACGAGGACAGCACATTGTGTATTGTATGTGCATGTTTGTATTGCCTTATCATTCAAGCATGTGTGACCTTGACATTTGAGGTACATGCCTGGATATTGTGCGCGACACGCCACCTCACCATGGTGAACATGGGTGCCCAGTAACTTGAGAATCCTATGATGCATGGTTTTTGATGCGGGCCTGACAAGGTAGTCCTATCAAACAGTACTCATTTTTACCTTTGACCTCTGAGTGTGACCTTGACCTTTGAGGTACAAGCCAACTCAGCATAGTGAATACTGTGTCCAGTAACTTGAGAATCCTAAGATGCATGGTTGAGAGACAAGGTACAGTCCTATCAAACAGTACTCATTTTGACCTTTGACCTCTAAGTGTGACCTTGACATTTGAGGTACTGGCCTGGGTCTTGTGCGCGACACGCCGCCTCATTATGGTGAACGTTTGTGCAAGTTTCTTTAAAATCCTATGATGCATGGTTGAAATGTGGGCCTGACAAGGCACAGTCCTATCAAATAGTACTCATTTTAACTTTTGAGTTTGACATCTTAATGTGACCTTGACATTTGAGGTACATGCCTGGGTCTTGAGCATGACATGCCGCCTCATCATGGTGAACGTTTTCGCCAACTTTCTTGAAAATCCTATGATGCATGGTTGAGATGCGGGCCGGACAAGGTAATCCTATCAAACATTACTCATTTTGACCTTTTACCTTCAAGTGTGACCTTGACATTTGAGGTATAGGCCTGGATCTTGTGCGCGACACGTGGGTTCATCATGTTGAACGTTTGTGCCAAGTTTCTTTCAAATCCTAAGATGCATAGTTAAGATGCGCGCCGGACAAGGTTAGGTGGGACTGACAGACAGACAGACGGAATCGACCAAACCGGCAAAGCCTATAGTCCCCAAACCGGTAGGGGACTAATAAGGCTTTCAATACAAGCTAGATGACTTTATCTAGAAAAGTTTATTTCCAAACGTTTGAATCAACATAATCTAGACGCTTTATTTATACATAGTCATTTTCCATTCACAATAATCAGACCGGCGCGATCAACTTTATCATGATGTTTACATCATAGACAGCTATTGCAACGACTAAATAAATCATATTTAATTTTGTCTTGAGTCTCAAAAATATGCAGCTTACCTCTTTACCACTTTAAGGACGTAATATTCTCTATTTACATGTCTCTGTTCTAACCTAAAAAGGATAGTATCCATTCATTTCCCCCGATGTAAATAAATATATAAAATAACCTCAAGCAAAGACCTAATGTGTTATTAGGTCTTGGCCTCAAGATATGCCTTAGAATGCACCACAGACGTTCCCCACTTCATAAAAGTTCCGAAACAGCTATATTGGTGGTCATATCGTCGGCTGTCCGGATGTCCCTTACCGTGAAGGTCACCAAAAAGTATCACAGTCACTATTCACATGTATGCTGTTTGCCCTAGTTTTAATACTTTCTGCAGTACCTTTTTTGTATAAAAATATTTATAAGCAGACAGGTCAAATATTTACCTGCTATTTCAGATTCAGTCCACTTTAATCGTGAATATAAATCAGGATTTAAATACACTAGGCAAAATCAAGTCGCACAAATGGCGTGCTTTTAGCAATGGGAAGTAATGCATTACCGAAGTAACGGATACTTGAGGTTTCGTCTAACTACCAGTTCGTCTAACTTACACTTTAGAACAAATAGGATAGATGTTTCGCCAAACTTCTATTTCGTCTAACTTAAATAATAAAGTAAATGGGATAAATGTTTCGCCTATTGACTAGTTCGTCTAACTTATTCTATAGAGTAATTTGGTATGGAGGTTTCGTCTAACAATCAGTTCGTCTAACTTATTTAATAGAGTAAATCGGGTAGAGGTTTCCACTAATTACCAGTTCGTCTAACTTATTATATAGAGTAAATATGGTAGACGTTTCGTCTAATTACCAGTTCGTCTTATTTATTCTATAGAGTAAATCGGATAGAGGTTTCGACTATTTACCAGTTCGTCTAACTTATTCTATTGAGTAGTATACAACTCAAAGGGAGTAAATAGTTGTTTTATTATATATCTTCATGAAAAACGCATAATTTAACTAGTTTATTTATAAAATTTTAATTGGGTAAATGTATGTAACATAAATGTAGATTCTAACATAAACACAGGATTATTATTGTAAATGCAGCAAGAATGCAGTATACTGTTACATGACACGCGCGTTAAAATGTTGGTTATGCACGTGCATGACGTCATTTCAAACAATAACGTCATAACAGATGAACTATTGACTCGAAAATGGACTATTGAACCTGAATTTTAGAATAAAAGCGAAAAGGAGTCAAATAGTCATTTTTTATTGAATCACACGTGACTGCTTCTCGTCCAATCAAATACTTTGATTCATAGTAGGTATATAATAATTTCGTCTAATTACCAGTTCGTCTAACTTATTATATAGAGTAAATCGGGTATAGGTTCGTCTCACAATCAGTTTGTCTAACTTATTCTATAGAGTAAATCGGAAAGAGATTTCGACTAATTACCAGTTCGTCTAACATATTCTATAGAGTCATTTGGTATAGAGGTTTCGTCGAACAACCAGAAAGTAACCAGAAAGTCTAACTTAATTGATATAGTAAATCGGGTAGAGGTTTCGTGTAATTATCAGTTCGTCCAACTTATTATATATAGTAAATATGGTAGACGTTTCGTCTAATTACCAGTTCGTCTTATTTATTATATAGAGTAAATCGGATAGAGGTATCGACTAGAGGTTCGTTTAACTTATTTTATAGAGTAAATGGTATAGAGGTTTCGTCGAACAACCAGTTCGTCTAACTTATTTAATATAGTAAATTGGGTAGAGGTTTCGTGTAATTATCAGTTCGAACAAATTATTCTATAATATGACTTATGATTAAGCCCTATATATAATAACAGGAACGGTGTTAAAAAGATCTTATCTGCGTCCTTGATAATATACACCAGGAACTTAGATAAGAGGAATAGTAACTAAAATATATCATAAAATATCACCCCTTCCAACCATTGTAGAAAGTAAAATTTAAAAACTATTGAACATACGACAATAACAAGGAAATATTTTCAGAAAACATAAGCATTCGTCTATTGCAATAAATAAAACATTTGAAATACATTACACTTGTTGATAATCTTTGATCTTGATCAATTATATCAGTATATTAATTGCTGGGGAAAATTGGTAAACTTCTAAAATAACAATAACTGGCATTCTAAGTTTTTGAATTCATCTGTTGCTTTAGTTGAAAGTTTAAGCTTTAAGTTAACTGTGAGTGACTACAATAGGTCACCTCGAGCACTAACAAGAGTGCCACGATGGCCCTTAATCGATTACCTGAGTGACTGATGGTAATGGAGCAAATGTGTAACTGCCAATATCGGTGCAAATTTGATAAAGAGCGTGAATAAAACTGCAAGAAGTGTACACTGTAAATGAAACAGCTCATATGTAAAGGACATTTGTAAAGGAGGATTTACATTCCTATGCTGTTTGGTTAATATACGTCCAGTGGTTAAGGAGAGGTCATTTGTAGATTAAAGTTAGTTTACCCCTGTGAGCTACTGCGATCACTCTCCGCCCGGCGTCTGTCCGTCGTACGTCGTCCGTTCAAATCGTCTTATCTGAAACTGCTTCGATTATTTTCACAAGTAGGTTCTCCAGGCCCTCATCCAAATGTGTTTAAAGAATGCATTTCCAACTATAACTTTGGTCACGGAGGCATCAGAGAAGGTGGAAATGCCAACATTTGCAAATAAATATTCTTGTCCAAAAGTACAAGCCGGATTTGAAAATAATGTTGCACAAGTGATCTTTTCGGTGACCCTCTACCAGGACTGTTGAAAGAATCCCGATCCGTTGAAAAACATGACCGCCAGTCATAGCTTGTTTTTCTTATATGTATATAGTGCAAACTTACAAAATCTTCTTGTCCAAAAGTACTCGCCTGCTTTGAAAACAATTTGGCGTAAATATTCAGTGGGTGAAGCTCTAACAAGATTGTTCAAATTGTTTTTTCACAAGTGTTACGTAGGTGACCCTTTACCAGGAGTGTTCAAATTATTCCAATCCGTTGAAAAACAGGGCCGCTAGGGAGTTGACCTTGCTTTCCTGATGTTTATACTGTGAAAATGTAATAAAAAAACGTAAAAAAAGACCAATTTGAAAACATTTTGGCACAAATGTTCCTTGGGAGACCCTTTACCAATAGTGTTCATTTTTTTCTGATTCGTAAGAAACACTGCGATTTCTAATAAATCAGGTGAGCGATCTAGGGCCATCATATTCCTCTTTTTTTATTTCACATATTTTGCCTACGTGTTGTCAATGTGGTCTACTGCATATTTGTTGTATGTGGCAAAGGATTAAACCTCATATTAGAATATACGTAAAATAGATAAAGACTTGACACAACCCTAAGATGGACATATCCTGGCCGTGAAATCGTTCCGCGAATAGTCCATTTATCTGACCACGTTGCAGAATTCACCTCCAACATTGAATCCTCTACGTTTTAAACGATTCTTGAACGTTGATGATTCTGTATTAATCTCATTAAAATCAGACCGAAACTCGTACGTATGTATGATGACTGGCCCATACACGGCGGATCAGATAGACCAATGTGTCAGTCAATCAAGTTTTTGCTGAACATATCGTTCGGTGTAAAACAGGTTAAGTAGCGTATATGAATAAACGATATAGAGAAGCGATTATTGTCGAATGATTATATTGTATAGCACGGGAGTTGGTTGTATCGTGCGATTTCATTGGACATAAAAAATGATCACGTGCTCATGAGTTTTTAAGTGTATAAGTTCAATTCGAGACGACCTTATTTTACGTCAGGATCGCGAAATAAAGCAATTGTAAGGTACAGCTGAACTACACTAGGCTATAGATCTTTGTAATTAGTATTCTGTCTAATTACCAGATATATCTGGTCCAATTAGGAGATAAAATCTGTTTTAAATATTTCAACATCCACTTTGAGCCTTTTAAAGTCTGGTGCGGCATCGTAAAACGGCGTAGATCATGAATGTAATTGATTCGTTAATTGGAGTTTAACGCCTTTGTCATGATGTTTTGGTTGCAGATGGCAGTGATACACGATGTTTTGGTTGCAGATGGCAGTGATACACGATGTTTTGGATGCAGATGGCAGCGATACATGAAGTTTTGGTTGCAGATGACAGTGATACACGATGTTTTGGTTGCAGATGGCAGTGATACATGATGTTTTGGTTGCAGATGGCAGCGATACATGATGTTTTGGTTACAGATGGCAGTGATACACGATGTTTTGGTTGCAGATGGCAGTGATACACGATGTTTTAGTTGCAGATGGCAGCGATACATGATGTTTTGGTTGCAGATGGCAGCGATACATGATGTTTTGGTTGCAGATGTCAGCGATACATTATGTTTTGGTTGCAGATGTCAGCGATACATGATGTTTTGGTTGCAGATGTCAGCGATACATTATGTTTTGGTTGCAGATGTCAGCGATACATTATGTTTCAAAATGAAATAAATGACAACATTTACATAAAAAGTTGCGTTGCTGACTAACAATTCTTGTTAAGAAAGGATTTGTTGGGGCATTTTCATTAGGGAAACAAAAAATATGATATATTCCTTTAAGTTTTAAAGTATCCATGGTAGACTAACCCAGTAGAATTTTGCACTCAGTTTTCAGATTTACAAATTGGTGGAACTGGACCCTGACTTATTTTTTAAAATATTCATAAATATTATATTTATCCAAAACTACGACAGAAGCGTAAACTGGTATGTTTTAAAATCAATGATCAAATGGAATAATTTCCATTGTTTGAAATATGAGCCGTACCTTGAGAAAACCAACATTATGGACACTGCGTAATGTATCAACGAGATCAGACTGCGCAGTCAGCGCAGGCTGATACGGACCGACACACTCCGTATCATGGGGATAGGGGTATAGAGTAATGATTCATGAAACAGAAAATCCACAGGAGGCGAAATGGGTCGGTCCGGGCCAGCCTTCGCGGCATGATTAATAAATAGGTGTACATGTCAACTTGATGCTTTTCCTTTTGTTCCTGTTTCAACGCCTCGGTGTTGTACTGGTAGAGCGTCCGCCTCGAGTACGGGAGGTCGCGAGGCGATCCCCAGCCGAGTCATATCAAATACTTTAAAGATGGTAGTTATGCCTGCATTTCTTCACGCTCAGTGGTGGGGGTTAAGCATTACGACTGACTGGCTGGTGTAAATCAGGGGCGTAGCTTTGCAATAATCAATATGTAGGCCGTCTCGTGAGAAAATCAACAGTGTAGACTCTGCGTAAAGTATCGACCCGGATCAGCCTAAGCATGCCACACAGGCCTACCCGGATACACACTTTTCGCCTCCTGTGGATTTTCTGTTTCAGGAATCACTACTCTATACAACTATCCCACTAAGACGGAATGTGTCGGCCGGATCAGTCTGCGCGGACAGCGCAGGCTGATCTGGTCGATACATTACGCAGATGCATATCGCCGCAGCTGTATTTTGGGGCATTTTGAGAAAAAATGTGTAGGCACATGCCTACAGTGCCTAAAGGAAGCTACGCCCCTGTAAATGTACCAGCAGTACTGGTAACTTTCCCAGGAAACGCCTTGATACTACTGAAACGTTGAAAACGGCGTAAAAAAAACAAATAATCATATATCTTCCCTATTTGCAGACGTGTTTTGATGTATATATTGCAGACCACTTTTGTGAGGTTGTTTTCAACTCTATTCTGTATAGCTAGGCCCCTCTATAGGGAAAAAAAGTACGGCATAATTTGGCATATGTGAACAGTGTAGGACCAGATCAGGTTGTGCATCAACACAATCTGATCAAAATATACATTGTTCACATATTACTTACATAATTGATTGACTGACATTGTACCGGGGTCGCTCATTTAAATTTGAAATAGGTTAACAACATAAATATGACAATGAAAAGACCATTTAATAAATAAATGACGGACAGGATTAAATATCAGTATCTGAACAGTGCATATAAGCATGTAACTTACAACATAACAATTATGGTATTTAGAGTTAACCCTTTCCCTCATGTAGACGCTTTCTGACGCCTCTAAATCAGACGGCTTTTTGAAAACATTGTGACAAAGTTGCTCAAAACGAGCAATTTCTCCCTTTGCCACAATGTTTTCTACTTTTAGTCATAGGTTATCCTTTTAATTGTAGAGATTATGTTATCCATTCAATTACAGAGATTTTCTATCTTTTGACAAAATATGTTCAAAGTCGTCTGCTGCAGAATTGTCGTATGTTGAGATAATATTAAACATATAACATACATGTATATGTAGACAGACCGTGGTGCCTTGTTAGTCTATCTTATGTGTAAGACAGTTATCTGAGGATAAAAATTGACCCCGGAAGGCAAAGATAAGACACCCAAAATGAGTCGTGCTACAAGAAAAGCAAACATGATGAAGTTGCGACCAGTGTATATATCCAGATCAACACGCGCATGCCTGCAATAGGATATAGATCTACTCAATTCACCAAGTAGTCATGCAAAGTTTCACTTTCTGAAGATAAAAAAACTGGATCATAAAGCATGGATCTAGTCAGGAATTGACCAACATTTGTAACAAATGATCGAATGACAGTTTTCCTGTAGAACGGCTCCGAAAACGAAGACTCCACCATAGACTGACACATTTAACTATTAATAAGGGAAGTGAAATGGTGCTGGTGGATTTATATTTGTTTTTACCTTTGTTCTCACTTTTTGTGAAGTGAGAAAACATCAATTATATGAGTTTGTTAAAACATATACTTACCTTTTGTTAAAAGTACAATGGCATAAATAAAATTCCATCGTATTTTTCATGAACGTTTTTAACGCGTCTCTAATTTGCTAAATTGCAGGAAAATTTATGTAAATATGTATTTTCTATAATGTACAATCAGGTCATTCGTGAACCGTCTTTCAGGATTTTACATTTTATGATGTTTACAAGTAATACTCAACGCAATTAACCTGACCATCGCCTTTGTGGAACGAGTGACTATAATTACATTTATAATGCCAAACAAAGTATTTTCATCACATTTGTGATAACACGCGGTTTGTTTAATTACCGGACATTTTAAAGTGGATGAAAAAGTAAGTTCATTTACATGTACGAGCTAATGTCTTTATTTAAACCATATTTGCACTAAGGTCAGGATCAGGTCAATTATTGTGAGTGATACTTCTTAAACAATAATAATGTTATTGTTTAGTTGCCTACGTTACAGTTTAATATCTGAATACGCTCGCGAGAAGTTCAACAATAAAGGACAGGGCTATACTAACAGACATGAGCCACGTTTAGCGAGTTCGGGGTTCTATTACCCTTTCCCACATACAGACGCTTTAACCGACATTATGGTATCTGCGTAATGTATCAACCCAGATCAGCCTGCGCTGTCCGCGCATACTGATCCGGGCTGATACATTCCGCCTCAGGGGGTTAGATGTATAGAGTAATGATTCCTGAAACAGAAAATCCACAAGAGGCGAAACGTGTCTATCCGGATAAGCATGCTTAGGCTGATCCGGGTCGATAGTTTACGCAGAGTCCACAATGTTGGTATTTTCGTGGTTCGGCTCAGTTATATATAGTTTCTAGTTGTTTGCCTAGATATTGTCAATGCCGTCTGCTGCAGAATGTCTGTATGTGGTACAACGGGATAATACACTGGTGCATTGCAGACATCAGTTAAGAAGATTCCCGACCATGAACCAATCCTTCATCATCAACGTATTCCGCTCGAAGAAGACAATGATGCAGGGGTAGGGCGTCGGCCTCTTGTTCCAAATGTCATTTATAGAGATTTTCGATATATCTGACTTAATATTTTCAAAGTTTGCTGTTTTTGGTAAAGGGTCAAAGCATCTGCATACAATGAAGAGACAATCCTGTACATACGCACAGTGTTTACACACGACTCAATGCACGTCGACTAGTAATTAAGTCCTGGGTGTACCCATAAATATATGTGTGGTAGAGCGTCATATCAGGGGAGGTAACCAATCTTAAAGTATATTTTGACATACAAATAGACCTCTATCCGCATTGGCTGCACGCCAATATTTAGTTTGTATATGAGTCCGTAACGGACAGTAAAGCATGTCATCTTCCCCACATATAACAAATATGAAGCAGACGACATTGAAAACCAGTAGTAAAAATAATTAAATAAAATTCTCAATAAATGAAAGTATGATTATCACAAATCCAGTTGAAAACATTGTGGCGAAAAGAGAAATTGCGCATGATGAGCAATTTCTCCTTTTTTGCCATAATGTTTTTCAGAGTTTGTCTGCTGAAAAGCGTCAGAGAGCGTCCGTATGTGGGAAAGGGGTTAAATTAGACCGAACATCGCCATGCGCGGCTAACATTTATATCTTTCAGATTTGCAGTTTATTGTGCATGTTGCTTTGTCCGTTATATAATTAATACTTGTCTTCGAATTTCAGGCGTAACTGTTTCATGTCACTGTCGAAGGATTTTCGTTCGTAATAAAGTAGACGAGTATGCACTTTCTACAGAACAGCATATCTTGATAGTTTAACCCTTTACCACATACATTTTGACACCCCAGCAGCAGACGACTTTTGCTCCTTAAAATCCAAATTTATTCAATAATTCCATAAATACTACTGACTGTTTTCAAAAACGCCTGCTGCAGATTTGCTGTCTGTGAGAAAGTGCTACAATGGTTTATATCTGTGTATATTATGAAGTAATGTTTTAATTGGTGAGTGTGTTTTTTTTTTTTAAATAATACACTAGACTAACACAGTAAGCTTATTTGTGCACATTTTCCGTTTTATAAACATGCATAATTTATACAGATATTACCCAAGCAGATCGAGGGCTTGGCGTGAAACGGTTGTAACTGAAATTGGTATTTTTTACCAAGGTTAATCACCTCGCACTAAAGTCTTTATAACCGTTAAATCATTTTTTGTTTATGGTAAACAATGGAAATTTAGGTGCCATTGCTCGTTCTGAGCAATGGCACCTAAATTTGCATTGTTTACAAAGGGGTAAAAATCGCCCCTAAACCAGGGTTTTCAAAAAAGGTTTTTAGTTAAAACCGTTTCACGCCAAGCCCTCGAGGTGTACAACCAAATCGATATTAGTTTGATTAGTTATAAATGTAAGGTTTGAATGTAATAGTGGTCGTTGTTTGTAAAGTGTAAACCCTAAATCTGGGACAGTCCCTGGATAAATGATCATAGGATCCATGTGAACAATTCGCGTAAGTCTATTGAAAGGACTTGCGCGTAGACGTTGTTTTGATGAGGTAAATGAAATGAATATTTTCTTAATTTTTAGTTGCTGATAAACAAACAAAAAACAATGTAGTTGCCTCCCTTTGACTATTTCTTTAACTACTAAGAACATAAACAATCTTAAATCACCACTCTCGTATTAACGTTAATACTTGACGTTATACTTGTTTGTGTTTGAGTGTGTGTGCGTAAGTGCGTGTGTGCATTATTGTCCATGTTGTTATTAATCACAACTTTGTATTGCATGCTCACACATGATAAAATCATTTGTATGACGATTAGCTATGTTATGCTCAAGTCTGATAAACTATTCTGTATTCTGTATTTATATTCACCTGAACGAACAGTGAACCATTTATTAAATAGGCGTCGACAAACATCAATTATGCGATTTATCTTATTTGATTTTACAGTTCGTATGAGTGTATAAAAAAATACTGTTTTAGGTCGACATCTTAAAGTTTTGTTATTAAATATATATTGTACATTATTTGCAGCTTATTGGTTAAAGTGTGAAGCATACTGGAAATTGTATTCTGGACAGTGTTACATGTTTTTGGAGAGTCAATTTACTTTTAACACAAGTCAGGTAGAACACCTTTTATCGATCTTACTATATACTTAGCCCTTTTCCGCAATAAACAAATATGCAGCAGACAACTATGAAAACATTTTGGCAAAACATGTTCGAAACTCTTTAAATGAAGGTATAATTATCAAATAGAATTGAAAATACGGTGTCAAAATTATTACAAAAAATAAATGCTTCAAATCTGCAAGTTGGAAAGGGTTAAAGCGACTGAACTCCAGACACCAAACTGTCGAAAAGATAAATCCAATTTTAAGAAAATAAGTGTTATTTTTGTATTTGGGGCATTAAAATATGATAACTGACATGTTACATACCCCTATAATCGGTGAGATTTTCTTGTTTTCGATACTTTTTCCATCGCAAATTCTACCCTGTCAGTAACGGGGTAAGTATTTTTAAATAGGAAACCCCTTCATCGGGACAATTGAAAACGACTCAAGTTCACTTTATTGATAAAAAACGATACATTTTCTACCCTGGTTTTACTTGGATAACATAAAGAACAAGCAAATTCAGAGAATTATGGTCCCCCGCTAGGGGTTGTCACAAGGAATACACATGTGAAATATGAAAGCAGTACCTATTACGGTTCAGAAGTTATGACCAAGGTTAAAGTTTTTGTGACAGCGTGACTGACGGACTGACGAATGAGATTTAATGTCCCCGACGTTTTACTTCGTAAAGCGGGGGACAATAACATTTAGGGCGAATTCGATTTTTTTTCCCCGTGCCATCTGGATTTCAGTCGCTTTAAGACGATTTATGACCAATTTGGTATAGTGTAGAAGTATCATCGCTGGATAAAGATTTCAATAAATATTTTCACGACTGCGAATAAAAATTGTTTGCACTGACTAAAACAAACTTTTTATCTGATTGATAGTGTTCGGTACCTCACTGTTTGGTTTTTAAACAAAAACCAAGCAACACAACGTTAAGCACGCCACGGGTACATTGGTGATCTGTGCCCGGGTAAATTATTCAACGGACGGCTGACTCTCACAACAGTGGCATATATATCTCTCACACATAAGTGACAAAGCCACGTCACACAATAACCTAAATTCAGGGATTAAGAAATAAATGTCAAGTGCGATAATGTCCACTTACACAGTCGCAAAACCGTCCGGAATAATAGTATGAAGCACAGGGTGTACGTTATCCTGTCTTGTCGCAAAGTTCCAAATGTAAGGTTTCGTGTTATATGGCCCAGCCATTTTGTTTCTGGTTATTAGCCATACGTTTAGAATGATTAAAGCCGATCCTATACAGGCTTGTGTGTGACCCCGATAAGTCTGGTTAAACCCTGTGGCGATGAGGATAGTGTCCATCGTTTTATTTGCATCTAAAGTTTGTTCTTGCCTCATGCAATTTACTTTATACTGGATTTGTCAGACTTTTCAACATTAAGCCGTGTTCACGCCAGCTGGGGGGAAAGGGTAGCCATTCTGAAATCAGTTGCTTACAATACACAAATGCATGAACAGAGGACTACATCACAAGGTGTACACAAAAGTAATGTCCTTAATTCGCAGTTCAATTCGTCCACTTGCTAAATAATCACCTGGTTTGTAATCTTTTCATTTCATTGGCATTACATGGAATATATTACTTCCAATTTGGTATTTCCTTCCTAACATCGGGGGTCTGATTCACTGACTAAGATAAGTGCTGGTGGTGTTCAAAAATCCTGAAAGCTAATTCCCGTATACCAAGAGATTTAAGCCTTGGCCATGAGGTCGACACTTTATATATCTGAGTGACTGTCTTGCACTATACTACTTTATACTATCAGCATTAATGTGTGTGTCCTCTCGTTGTCCTCTCGTTGTCCTCTGTAGGTCGGCTCAATATATCGGAGTCGTTTTCTTGCACTATGAACTAGTAGATACTACTTTATACTATCAGCATCAATATGTTAGCCCTCTCGTTGTTTCAAACTGAAGTAGACAATATATGCCACGTCTGTTGATATTGGGTCTAACGGGATAATTTAAAGGTAAATTGGAGTACAACTAACAAGTGTAACGTACTTCGGTCAGAGCGGTATTATTCCCGAAGACACGTATATGTATTTTTAACACGGTAGAATGGTTCGGCACTTAATGGATGAGTATATGTCAATGAATTATTTAATATGATTAGAACAAAAACAATATAGCAACACTGTGTACAATGATTGAATGTATGACAATGTTTGGTACAATATGACAATGAATTTAAAAATGGAGGCTTAACAAAATACCCATAGCTGGAGACCTGTCCCAATAGTTTAGATACATTTAAATAATTACGTTCCCTTTCGAACCAATGAAACCAAGAGAAAATCATCTGATAAGGAAAAATAGAGTATATTTCTTGATATTTTTTTATATCAGGAATTCGATTTTTTGATATCAGAAAATCATTTTTTTTTTATATCAGGAAATCAGTTTCCTGATATCAGAAAATAATGAATATTTTATGATATCAAAAATTCGAATTCCTGATATCAAAAAATACTCTTTATTTCTTGATATCAAGAAATCCATTTTCTGATATCAAAATATCGAATTCCTGATATCAAAAAATAAGGAATAAATAGTAAAACGGCGCCTCGTACACCTGAGTCTTAACTGTACGCAGATGCATTAAACAACCCAAATAGCTAGAAGCGGCTCATATGGGATGTAAATTCTATGTTACTCATATATTACAGGATCATTGTAAACATGCATTTGATGCTTACCTTGTAAGAATAGACAGTCAGAATGAGAACGATTGGATCAAAAGTAGGGCCATTGTAGACTACGGATCATTTTGGATTGGGCTAACGGACAGGGTACTGGAGCATATACACACATGGGTGGATACATACGACATCCCGAGTTATACCGACTGGGCGATTGGACAACCAGACGACGATTGGGGGAACCAGGACTGCGTGGTAATACAATATGATAAAGGGTACCATTGGTATGACGTGCAATGTTACGCAATGTACCGCCCCATTTGTGAAAAACCGTACGTACAATTATTAAAGCGTTTTTCTTGTTATTTGTTATTATTAATGTTATTTGTTGATATAATTACAACCTCCATTTTGTTTAAACAACTATTTCATTTTACACAAATGTAAGGATTCAGTCAATTATGTCAAGTAATACGAAACCGAGCCACGGTATCTCCAGGGGTTGTGAGTTCGTACCCAAACTCGGCCAACAGTTTTTCCGACGTTTGATAAAAGTCACTGTGACGAGCGTCATTCGTCTAAAGCAGCCACTTGCTTGTTAAGTCTGTTGTGTGGAGTACTGGTGTGTGAAAGCCAGGAAACACATGAGTATGTGAACTGGCCACCGTCCTATGAGTTAATATGTGTTGAAAACGGCGTTAAAACCCAATCAATTGATCAATCAATCAAGTAACACGGTGAAATGAAAAAAGAACAGCAACCATGAGCTATCGGACATATATGTAACAAACAAAAACCGTTCGCGGCGTTGTAGCTGCTCTCCTCGTATACGCCTAGTGCTTTGTTAATATATTTGAACGTTTAGATATATACGGATGGAATACCGTCTTGCTCACTATATTATCATTTTAATTGTCTGTTAACGACGATAAATCGCATCGAAATCTCAAGAAATGACCATAGCAATTTAATGATGACGGTTATTTTTTGTCGTTTCAGGGCGACAAAACAGTTCTTCCAGAAAGTTGTTGGAAAATAAAACCAATACATAACTGATAATTTTGAAGAATTTAGTTGGAACATAAAGATACATGATATTTCCTTGGTGTTATTGATAATATCAAGAGTCGTATTAACCAATTATTCGAATTTCAAACTACCACAATTTGCTAATAGGCTTAACCATATGACTTAGCAAATATTTCTCTAATTTAGAATAATCAGACCCAAAAAGCTATCACATGATATCATGTTTTAGTTTTGTTATGTAATCATCAATGAACATTGTGGTTCAAAATGAGCCTACTACTGTTGCTGAGTCTGATCAAAGAAATGGCCCCTTTTCCATTACTGTTACTGCTGATACTGATAGAATAGTAAAACAGTGCGTTGTCCGCGGACCGTCTTCTGTGGTCCGATTTTGCAGTCGGTTTACCGCGATCAGTTTTCTATGGTTCGAATCCCTTGGTCCCTTCTTTTGCGGTCCATTGTCGTTCAATGGCTTCTTATCGACTATCGTTGTTCGGCCTGATCAATAAAAAGCTCCCTGTCCATTACTGTTGCTGATGATACAAGAAAAGAAATAATCTAATATAATCAATATAAGCTAATACAGTTTCTAGTCATATCGTTACATGTCGTATATGTGTATCCTCGTGTCGCAGGTACTCGGCAAAGAGCGGCGAGTATTTTAAACGATTTAAATTTGTCGTGTGAATTTTCGCCGACATGTTGAGGGGTGTCGCTCAATCGCTTACACGTGTATAGGACATGGAATTACTTGTCGTCACTTCTCGTAGTGTAAAATGTTGTTCGACATGGATACTATCCCTGATCAGCATGCGCCCCTGCATGAAGCGCGACTTCTTTTAATCATCTGTAAGAGTTTGAATGAGTTCTGTTGGACATTTCCTCGACATTTCCTTGACATTTCTACGAGTTCCGGCAAGTAAGGTTGAAGTTATGTTTAAGTGTGCATGTTTTCCATCAGTTCTACTGTAGATTTCTGTCACATCACACCACTTTAACTATAGCTTGAACCGTTACATAAGATTACATAACTTTAATTAATATATCAGTACGTATATCGTTGTACAACATGAGGTAATGATATAGTACAGAACAAAAAGTCTAATGAAAGTTTGTAAGTTTTGAATGAAATAGTGTTCGTTGTTTAAACAATGTGTACCCTAAATTGTGGGACAGTCCCTGCAAGATAATACGAAAAGATTGTCATGTTATCTATGTGGAAAATTCGCGTAAGTATATTGAAAGGGCATGCGCGTATTGACGGAACTATTTTGTGTTGTTGTTAAAATAACAAAATAGTTACTCCCCTTTGACCATTGCTTTCTATACACACGAAACGTTGACAGTAAAACATTTGTTTATCGTTACTTATTTTTTATAATTTATCGTGTAATTTATTTTAAACAAGATTTACATAAATATGTGTTACAATACATGTAATAATGAAGATTTTCTAAGATATTGTAGAACTACAAATGTATAATATACGATGATTTTCAATATTCTTGCATTGTCTTCTATACTACAAAGAAGAATTCGAAGACGATAATAATAATGATGGGGAATAGAATAAAGATAAAAAGTATAAGGAGAGAAAACAGAATTTAGAGTTAATTAAGGTGTCGGATTGTAATTCAATTGATACGAAAAGATTTTCGTGGATGTTTACTTCGTATCGTGTTGTCAGTTCTAGATGGTCTTTTAACCCTTTCCCCATACAGCAAAACTGCAGCAGACGACTTTGAAAACGTCTAGGCAAAAGCACAGAAAATCCCTTTAATGAAAGAACAATAATTGAAAAAGATTGAAAACATGGAGACAAAAGGAGAAATTGCTCGTTTTGAGCAATTTTTTCTTTTGTTGTCATGTTTTTCAAAAAGCCGTCTGCTGCAGAGGCATCAGAAATGGTTAATGTTCGATTGTTCACAGTAACTTAAGCAAAAAGTACAAACTAGATGAAATATATTCATAAATATGAAAATGTGTATTTTTAGGTATTATTTGAGTTAAATCTTTATATTGGAAGCTTCTTAATGATTTATCAGTTGATGATTTAAACGCTATTCAAAAATATGATGGCTCCTCTATTCAATCTTTTCATTTAATTATTTTACTCATTTTTCTTTAAATGTATATATATGTATTTAAAAATGTTTCAAAATCGTAATACGTATTTGGTCGAAAATCAGAAATTGTACCAGAAACTGTATCCTTATACATTTGTGTTTATCTGCTAGAATGATATTTGGTTATTTACTAAAACTGAAAGAGGATATATATAATTGTTTTTATTACTGTTACTTTCCAAATATTTACAATATTCTAAGTTGCTGTCTGTTTTGCCAGTTATACACATACACGACGCACTGCCCTCGCATTGAAAAAAAAAAGCAATTTTAGCCAGTGAGTTGTCCTTCGCTAAGTGTGCGTCATTATTCGTTACTCATTCGTCTAGCGCGTTGGACCAATGCTATGAATTCGTTGTCATTCGCTGTATATGTCGGGATTTTTGTTCATGTACAAAAATGTGAGCGCGCTCGATCAACGCCATACACACGCGGAGAACACGCTGGGTATTCGTTGTATGTTCGTCGGTTGAGATCGAGTGACCACATAGCGCACAAATAGCGCAGGCCAAGCGCACACCTAGCGTGCTTCTATCGCATATCCAGTGAACATGCAACGAGTATGGGCGTTCTGAACGAGTCTTTGGCGCGCCCGGCGTGATCCTAGCGTGTACATGGCGTGTACATGAGGTATATAAACGGGTGCCGCCCAACCTTCTCAGCATTTCTTCTCTGTCCGTTTTTTTTTATAACAGGGGTTCCTGCTTATCAAGTCTAGAAGAACCATCTCAAAAGATGGTGGATCCCGACGGGCTGCGACTACAATACAAATTCGCGGTTCTCCAACAGCAGCAGAACCTCATGAAACTGGCACTTCACCATGTCCATGTTATCAGGAACAGGAAAAAAGAAGAAGAGGTCAACGGAGGTTTTGTGTCCTACCGTGGATCGATAGGCGACGACAGTTTGGTCTGTATGAAAAGCTTCTTGTGGAACTCCGTAACGAAGATCATGCATCCTTCAAGAACTTCATGCGGATTCCCCCCCCCCCCCCCCCCCGCCCCCTCCCCCGAGATGTTCGACGAGCTGCTAAACAGAATCGGGCCGAGGAAGATCACCAAGAAGAATACAACATACAGAGAGGTCCTGGACCCTAGCATGAAGCTTTCCCTCATTCTGCGGCATCTTGCCTGTGGGACCAAGTAATACTCAATGTCCTATCGGGTGCCTCACACCACCGTATTCCTGATAATCCCAGAAATGTGCCAGGCCATCATCAATGATGATATGATGAAGTGCCCCATTACTTACTTCTGAGAAATGGCGTGACGTATCTGACAAGTTCATGGAGAGGTGGAACTTCCTCTATACCTTTGGTACACTTGGTGGCAAGCACGTCAGCTGCAAGTGTCCTCCAAACAGGGGTTCCCTATACAACTATAAAGGGTTCGACTCTATTGTCCTCATGGCGCTCGTTGATGCTGATTACCAATTAATCTAGGCAGACATCGCATGTATGGGATCAGCATAAGACGCTCAGATCTACAAAGCCTCACACCTGAAGGAACGCGTTGAAGATGGTAGATTGCTGCCGTTTGCTGGTTGTGCGTTGAGCATGCGCGGGGTATTTGTTCCGCGCGCAAGCAACACGCTGTGCATTCGTTGGATTTTTTAATATTTGCGTTCTATATACGCTCTGTACGCGTCATGTACATGTGCAGCTCGCTAGCAACACGCTGTGCACTTGTTGTCAACTCGCTAGCTTCTTCTAAATCCTTTCATAAGTTGGGTGCACAACGACGCACTGATAGTATCTTTCATTATTTCATTCATCTTCAATGCGCATAGCGTTGCATATGTGTGACCGACCCTAAGGCTCCACATTCTCAATTTAGCTGATTTTGTGTATATCACCAAATTGTTTTTGTTATTGTTTTCAATTATTACATGAACGTATTTCCAGACCCATTCATAAGATGCGTCGTTGGCAAATATGTTTTGTTTTACCTCCATTTTCAACTTCTATTTCTTGTATATCGTTGTTTGTTTGTTATAAACATGTGATTGGAAAGTATTTCAATACAACAAAGGAATAAATAGGAAGACAAAGGACAGCCTTGTTTTACCCCTCGTTATGTTGGAAAAATTTCCGAAAGATTACGATTATTTATAATTTTGCTATCAATATCATTGTAAAACAGCTTAACCCACATTGTAGCATCTTCAAAATTAATGTTTCCTAAACATTTGAACATGAAATCATGATTTATACGATCAAATGCCTTTCCAAAGTCTGCGAATAAAAGTTACCCTGGTGTATTGATATTATTTAAGTGTTCTATACATTCTTAAATCAACCAAATATTTTCCCTTATTTGACGACCTTTGATAAAACCTTTCTGACACCGGTTTATACCGGTTTATAATTGTTGGTTATTTTTTTTTATTCTGTTTGATATCACCTTGATACTATTTTAGACAATTTTCAATAAGGTTATTGTACGCTAATTTGAAAGAACATCTTAAAAATTTCCTGAATTTGGTATTAATGTTATAAAACCAAGTCCTTACAATGTAGTTAGAGAACCATGTTCAAATGAGCCATTTATGGATTAATATATCCCTTTTTTTAAATTCTACTGTTATACTTTCTGAATCTGGACTTTTTTTTTAAATTTCATGTCAAATAATGCTTCTATGCATTCTCGTTCATTCAAAAGGCCATCACAATAAGTGTTATCTTCTGTATTTAGTGTTGGTAATTTACCATAACATATCAAAATTAGTGTCGAAAGTATAACGGTATTTTTGTTCATATACGATTTCAGTAGCATATTTTACTTTTTAGCTTGACTATTCGAAGAATAATGAAAGCTTTACTACTCGCCCCAATATCGGCGTCGGGCTTTCATATTTGGAATATAATTACATGTAATACCCTTCTTTACATTGTAAGGTGAAGATGCTGGGTGTGACCTTCTTTTTGGGGCAAAAAACATGATATTTGGTTGATTTTGAAAATTTCAGATAAATTCATATTTTTGTGTTACATTCCTTTCTAATTGTGATCATTCTTTTATCAATTATAGTTCTAAAACAAACGGGTTTTGGTGTCAAACATTATGAAAACCTTTTTTAAGGTTGTGCTATTTTTTTATTCAGTCCGATTTAACATTTGCGTTAAGCTCAACGTTAAACTTTCGTTTATATATCGACTATATATACGAAGAATAATGAGGGCTTTACTACTCGCCCCGGTTTCGGCGTCTGGTTAATGTTTAAGGGCAAGCTGTCATTTTCATTTATAGCCCCAATACCCGTCATTCAAATCACTTCATACTTCACACTTTTGTTCAGGACCGTCACACAATTAGATTAGATAACTCCATTATATCCTAAATATGGAGTTATGGCCCTTGATTGACTTAGGAAATTTGTTGTGATCTTCGCTTACATCTGAATAATGTTTGTTCTTTTCACTTGATGCTTTGAACAGTTATCTAAAATGTGTGTGCATTTAGTAATAAAGAATACAATTTTGGAGGCGAGTACTGATTTCAATGTTCATACATTTTTATACAATTGATTTTGTTAAATTCTATATATTTAAATGTATGTATCTCTCTTCATTTGCTTTTACATATAGAGTATATATGATTTAATAGTACTTAAAGGCAATATACTGAAATAATGTTTAAGTTTATAAGCGGTGTATAATCGAGGGCTCTTTCCTCCGACAGCTCTTGTTTATTGTCTATGTTAACTTGTGAATGATATTGTGTTCACAGTACCTTTAGTGCTTGTGATTTACAATGAAACAATTTATTATACAATAATCATATTATCTAATTCTTGTTTTTCGATAAAAGAGAACTAAGATAATTTATGTCATTTTCATTGGGTCTTGAATTTCTTGCAATGATTTGCTCTTGTGTTTGTAATTGGTTTAAAATAGTATTTTCTCTCTTTGCTTTGTTATGTGTTGCATACTTTATAGAACAATTTCGTGTGTTGCCGTTTATCATTTCCCGCATAGTATACGGGTAACATACGTTATTAATTGATTTTTTGGCCGGATTGCTCCAGCAATTCCGGTCTATAGATTGGCGATGTCCGTCTGTCTGTCTGTCCGTCAACATTTTGGTTAAAGTTTCAGGTTGAGGCAAAATCTCAGCATTGGAATGAGTTACAAACTTGAAACGTTGCCTGAAGGTAACCAGTAACAAGTTCTATTGATTTCAATGGTTACTTTGACCTAGACCTTGGTTTGTCGATTTTCAAGGTCAAATTGCCGACAATCCGGCCTTACCGTCTTCAGCGGTTTCTTGTTTTAACACAAATAAGTATTGTTTATGTATCAAGCAAATAATACTTTTTTATTTTAAAATACCCTGGACCTTTTTTTAGATTGTTTGAGATTAAAATTTAATATGACCATAGAATGGTCTGATTTATATCCAAATTTGATTTTACAAATGTTTACTATGTTATTCAGATAGATAGATAGATAGATAGATAGATAGATAGGATAGATAGATAGATAGATAGATAGATAGATAGATAGATAGATAGATAGATAGATAGATAGATAGATAGATAGATAGATAGATAGATAGATAGATAGATAGATAGATAGATAGATAGATAGATAGATAGATAGATAGATAGATAGATAGATAGATAGATAGATAGATAGATAGATAGATAGATAGATAGATAGATAGATAGATAGATAGATAGATAGATAGATAGATAGATAGATAGATAGATAGATAGATAGATAGATAGATAGATAGATAGATAGATAGATAGATAGATAGATAGATAGATAGATAGATAGATAGATAGATAGATAGATAGATAGATAGATAGATAGATAGATAGATAGATAGATAGATAGATAGATAGATAGATAGATAGATAGATAGATAGATAGATAGATAGATAGATAGATAGATAGATAGATAGATAGATAGATAGATAGATAGATAGATAGATAGATAGATAGATAGATAGATAGATAGATAGATAGATAGATAGATAGATAGATAGATAGATAGATAGATAGATAGATAGATAGATAGATAGATAGATAGATAGATAGATAGATAGATAGATAGATAGATAGATAGATAGATAGATAGATAGATAGATAGATAGATAGATAGATAGATAGATAGATAGATAGATAGATAGATAGATAGATAGATAGATAGATAGATAGATAGATAGATAGATAGATAGATAGATAGATAGATAGATAGATAGATAGATAGATAGATAGATAGATAGATAGATAGATAGATAGATAGATAGATAGATAGATAGATAGATAGATAGATAGATAGATAGATAGATAGATAGATAGATAGATAGATAGATAGATAGATAGATAGATAGATAGATAGATAGATAGATAGATAGATAGATAGATAGATAGATAGATAGATAGATAGATAGATAGATAGATAGATAGATAGATAGATAGATAGATAGATAGATAGATAGATAGATAGATAGATAGATAGATAGATAGATAGATAGATAGATAGATAGATAGATAGATAGATAGATAGATAGATAGATAGATAGATAGATAGATAGATAGATAGATAGATAGATAGATAGATAGATAGATAGATAGATAGATAGATAGATAGATAGATAGATAGATAGATAGATAGATAGATAGATAGATAGATAGATAGATAGATAGATAGATAGATAGATAGATAGATAGATAGATAGATAGATAGATAGAGATAGATAGATAGATAGATAGATAGATAGATAGATAGATAGATAGATAGATAGATAGATAGATAGATAGATAGATAGATAGATAGATAGATAGATAGATAGATAGATAGATAGATAGATAGATAGATAGATAGATAGATAGATAGATAGATAGATAGATAGATAGATAGATAGATAGATAGATAGATAGATAGATAGATAGATAGATAGATAGATAGATAGATAGATAGATAGATAGATAGATAGATAGATAGATAGATAGATAGATAGATAGATAGATAGATAGATAGATAGATAGATAGATAGATAGATAGATAGATAGATAGATAGATAGATAGATAGATAGATAGATAGATAGATAGATAGATAGATAGATAGATAGATAGATAGATAGATAGATAGATAGATAGATAGATAGATAGATAGATAGATAGATAGATAGATAGATAGATAGATAGATAGATAGATAGATAGATAGATAGATAGATAGATAGATAGATAGATAGATAGATAGATAGATAGATAGATAGATAGATAGATAGATAGATAGATAGATAGATAGATAGATAGATAGATAGATAGATAGATAGATAGATAGATAGATAGATAGATAGATAGATAGATAGATAGATAGATAGATAGATAGATAGATAGATAGATAGATAGATAGATAGATAGATAGATAGATAGATAGATAGATAGATAGATAGATAGATAGATAGATAGATAGATAGATAGATAGATAGATAGATAGATAGATAGATAGATAGATAGATAGATAGATAGATAGATAGATAGATAGATAGATAGATAGATAGATAGATAGATAGATAGATAGATAGATAGATAGATAGATAGATAGATAGATAGATAGATAGATAGATAGATAGATAGATAGATAGATAGATAGATAGATAGATAGATAGATAGATAGATAGATAGATAGATAGATAGATAGATAGATAGATAGATAGATAGATAGATAGATAGATAGATAGATAGATAGATAGATAGATAGATAGATAGATAGATAGATAGATAGATAGATAGATAGATAGATAGATAGATAGATAGATAGATAGATAGATAGATAGATAGATAGATAGATAGATAGATAGATAGATAGATAGATAGATAGATAGATAGATAGATAGATAGATAGATAGATAGATAGATAGATAGATAGATAGATAGATAGATAGATAGATAGATAGATAGATAGATAGATAGATAGATAGATAGATAGATAGATAGATAGATAGATAGATAGATAGATAGATAGATAGATAGATAGATAGATAGATAGATAGATAGATAGATAGATAGATAGATAGATAGATAGATAGATAGATAGATAGATAGATAGATAGATAGATAGATAGATAGATAGATAGATAGATAGATAGATAGATAGATAGATAGATAGATAGATAGATAGATAGATAGATAGATAGATAGATAGATAGATAGATAGATAGATAGATAGATAGATAGATAGATAGCCAGATAGCTAGATAGCTAGATGGATATATATATAGATATAAAGATAAATATATATAGATAGATATTTCTTTATTTGACAATCACATAAGTGAATAGTCATACATACAAATGTATAATACATACGCAATACAAAAGGATCAAGTATCAAAAATCCTGTATCAATTATTGAATTCCCGAAAGTTGTATTAACAAGCAGGCCACTCAGATGGATCTCTTTGTTGGCTTTGTTACCACTACAGTAACAATTGTCTCACCAATCTATTTCGAAACTTTTGTTTTGGGGATATGCTATATGGGTTTGTGGTAGGAAACAAACTAATAGAGAACTCACTTCTTTCCTAACCATTTAAAAGGTTTTGAGCAATTTCGTCTACTGTGTTTACCTTTAATATTTAACCCTTTCCCTCATACGCCAATTCTGCAGCAGACGACTTTGAACATATTTGATCAAATAATGGAAAATCTCTATAATTGAATGGATAACCTATGACTAAAAGTGGAAAACATTGTGACAAAAGGAGAAATTGCACGTTTTGTGCAATTTCTGCTTTTGTTACTATGTTTTCAAAAAGCCGTCTGCTGCAGAGGCGTCAGAAAGCGTCTATATGAGGGAAGGGGTTAACATATGTATAACATATGTTCTTGCTATTTAATAGCTCTTGTATATTATTTGCAGCATATCGGTTATCCTGCGAAACTTTCTGGAAGTTGTATTCGGGACATTGTTATCTGTTTTGGGAAAGTGGATTGCCTTTTTATACCGGACAGGTAGAAATCCTTCTATGTGTCCTACATTGTTATTTAATGAAAGATATATGACCAATTCTGGTTCCATATCGAGTATATCATCGCTGGATAAATAATTCGATTCATATTTTAACGACTGTGAATAATAATTTGCAGTGAATTTCGTTCACTAGCTAAATATTGAATACCCGACTACCACCGAGTCGTGTAATATTTTCATTTCATTTGCATTACATGGAATACCTTATATATAATTTGCGATTTCCCTCCTAACAGCTCGGATCTGATTCATGGAAACTTGACAAACACTGGTGCAGGTGGTGTTCAAAAAACATGAAAGCGTATTCCCGTTACCATTACCCGTGAGGTCGACACTTTATATATCTGAGTGACGGTCTTGCTACTTAATAGCATTAGCATCAATGTCTTTGTTTTCTCGTTATCCTCTGAAGGTCGCCTGGTCGGCAATATATATAGGAGTCACTGCCATGCATCATTCACTATAACGTCCGTCTCGGATGCGGGAGGTCGCGGGTTCGATGCCCGGCAGGGTCATGCCAAAAAACTTTAAAAATAGTAGTAACGGCTGCCCATTGGGGATCAGGGTTGCGGGGTTAGCATTACGACTGACTGACTGGTGTCAGGATATGTGGCCCAGTACTGGTAACTTAGCCAGAAATTGACATGATATCACTGACAAAAATGTTGAAAACAGCGTAAACACCTAACAATCTATCAAACCATTGTTTCAAACTGAAGTAGAAGATATATGCCAAGTCTTGCGATATGGGGGGTCTATCTGGATCGTTTAAAGGTATGTGTTTTTTGGTCAAAAAATGCATCCATGCCATCGTGTTATCGGAGAGAGAATGCGCTGGTGACACTGTGCGGATGCAGGGGCTCGTAGGAGTCTTCACTGTATGCAGATGCACTAACATCCCGAATCGCTCGACGCGGATCAATAATATGAACCGTTTCGCGAGAATACCAACATTGTGGACTCTGCGTAAAGTAGCAACCTGGATCAGCCTAAGCATGCCTCGCAGGCTAATCCGGGCAGTCACTTTTCTCCTCCTGTGGATTTCCTGTTTCATGAATCATTACTCTATACATCTATCCCCCTGAGACGGAATGTGTCGGCCTGGATTAGCCTGATCTGGGTCAAAACATTACGCAGAGTCGATAATCTGGGTTTGCTCGAGGAACGGCTCATATTACTCATATATTACAGAATAAATACAAAGATATATTTAATGCTTCCCTTGTAAGAATAGACAGTCAGAATGAGAACGATTGGATCATACGCCAGGCTACTGCAGATAACGGCTCATATTGGATTGGGCTAGCTGACAGTGTACAGGAACATACACATACATGGGTGGGTACATCTGATATCCCGAAGTATACCGACTGGGCGAGTGGACAACCAGACGACGTTTGGGGGGACCAGGACTGCGTGGTACTAAAATATGATAAAGTGTACCATTGGTATGACGTGCAATGTTACGTATTGTACCGTCCCATTTGTGAAAAACCGTACGTACACTAATTAAGTGTTGTTCTCATTGTTTCTATTAGATCACCTTAGCACGTAGTGATCACTGACCGCCCGACATCATCGCCGCCATTCGTCGTCTCTCCGACTGTTCACACTTTTCACTACGAACAACCCATCCTCTTAAACCGATGGATCAATTTCAAAATAGTTTCACATGAGTGTTCCTTAGGTGGTCCTCTTTAAAATGTGTCCAAAGTATTTAATGCGATGTAGAACTTATATAGCAGAGGATTCAGAAAGATGGGAAAATGCCAACAACTTTAAATTTCTTCTTGTCAAAGGGTAATGACCGGATTACATTAGAAACAATATGGCTAAATGTAACGGTGACCATCTATCAAAATTGTTGAAATTAATCCGATCCGTTGAAAGATATGGCCGCCCGGGTGGTGCTTTTTTTCCTTATATGTATATATATATATTTAGAGAGAAAATTATACTTAAAAAAAAAAAATACACCTGATTTGAAAATAAGTTGACGCCAATGTTCCTATAGTGACCTTTGATCTACCAAAGGATACAGGGCTTCCGTTTGACTTGGCAAAATTTGTTCCCGCGATTCTCCTCTACCAAGATTGTTCAAAATAGTCTGATGCCAGGATGAACATTGCAGCGAGGGGGCGGGTCTCCTTTTGTTATCTGTATAAAGTTAGAACATTGAAAATGTTAATACTTCTTCATCTTCTCACTCTGGAGCAAACATGCATATGAAATATGAATAATGTTGCTGTGAGGTGCTTAACGCCAAATTGAAATGCAGATAAAAACAATTCAAAACTGCATGAGCATTTCTTTCGGGAACCTATTTTGTTCATCAAACAACATGTTGTGGTTGACAAGTTGCTTCGTGACCTGGCTGTGGATGATGTGTTCCATCACCTTACAGCAGACAGATGTGAGAAAGATTGGTCGGTACTTGGCATGAGAGCTTTTGTCACCTTTCTTAAATATGGTTGTGACAAGGGCTTGTTTCCAGTCATCAGGGACGTTGCTTTGCTGTAGTGAGGCTTGGGATAGATCAACTGCAAGTTCTCTCTCAAACGAGATGATGTGATTCTATCTGGTCCGTTTCCTTTGTGGTGTTCAGGTTTTGAAGCAGCTTCAGGACACCATTTGGTTTTGATCGTGAATGTCTTCATCTTTGAAGAGGGGATGCGAGACATAGAGTGCATGAAGGAAATGTCCTCTCTCGTAAATGTAGAGCTTAACTGGTCATTCAGAATGTTGGCCTTGGTATGTGGGTCGCTGTGCAAGGCACCATCTGTCTTCGGGAGAGTGACCCCGGTGCTGCCACACCGTATGTTGTTGAGGAAGAAGTAGAGCCTCTTGTGGTTTTGTCGGTGTCTGGTGTGACCATGTCATTCTCATATAGGTTGTAGGCCCGTTTTGTCTCATGCTGAGTTTTTTTTCTGGAGCCGCTTGATGTTCTGATTGTCTTGGTTACAGTTCTATTATATTTGATGAGCGATATGGACCACCATGGTCCTCTTGTTATTAATATTTGTCAGGCCGATTTCTTTACAAAAAGGGCTTGGAAGGATAGTTAATAGTTTAATTATTTATTAAAATACAACCTTCAAAAAGTTCAATAATAAGTCTTTAAACGGTTGGGTTGGGTTAGATGGAACACTGCTCAGTTTCTTATATTTATTGCAAATTTAAACTGTGAATCTTGTATCCGATCGTACCAAATTCAACTAAACGAATCACAAATTTAATGAAGCTATGAAATTCTGTAAGTATGTCACAGTAATTTACATACATTCACAAATGTAAAGATTGAGTCAATTATGTCATGTAATACGGTGCAATGTAAAAAGAACCGCAATCAGGCTGTTATATATGTAGCTTAAACCGTTTGCAGCATTGTAGCTGCTTTCCTCTTTTACGCCTATTGTTTTGTTTATAAAGATGACGGTATTTTTCTGTCGTTTCAGGGCTACCAAAGAGTTCTCTCAGAATATTGTTGGAAAATGAAACCAACTCAGGCAATTTTGAAGAATTAAGTTGGAACATAACAATAAATGCTATTTTCTTGGTTTTATTTAAAATATCAATTGTCGTATATCCCAATCATTTTTAGCAAGGGGCTTGTTAGAGCCAATTGCTTTAGTAGGCGAAATCCGAAGACACTCATCATTTTGAGACTGGAATCTAGACTAGTGTTTTACAATATCGACATTGAATTACTTCACATCTGTCTGTCTATACCAGCTCTACGTTTGTGAACACCATCTCAGGTTCAGAGGGATGTCTTGGTAGTTGCAGAACCGCCAAATAGTTCCTGTCTAAAAACCAAAATGCGGTAACGTGTTGGCATGTGAAGCCGAAAAATGAATTTGATTCGGCATCTCTTACCAAAAAGAAAGAACTCGAAAGAAATTTTATGTTAAAATATACAAATAACATGATTAAAAAATAAAATATATTTTTACGCTTTCAACATAAATTGATCACGCGTAAAGTTCATGGGTGATTCTAAAGATTGTAAAGGCAGCTTTTCGATTCCGACTCAAAAACAAATTAGATAATCGAGTCCCAATGATAACATATATACTCCAAATATTAAATTATTGAAATGATAATAAAATAAATAGTTGACAAAATATAACATATACGGTAAATGTATAAGTTAGCCTAGGCGTCGGAATTTCCAAAAATCATTTCGAATAACGTTACTCAGGCATCTAAGTACTAGAGTATTTCATTCTAGATTCCTGCGTAAATAAATCAGATTCTCAACCGAAATTAACCATATCAACCCCAGAAGACGAAATACGATAGTTAAGTCCCAGAATAAAATATTCTCCAAAAGAGAATCAAATTATTAGATGATAGTTGTTTTTTATAAAGATAAAACGCTTCAATTATAAATAATTCGCTCGTTTAACGATTTTTAATAATTTCATACATAAACTCGGATAAATGGCGAAGACCCGCTAATGTAACGGTTCGCACATTCGCTTGTTACGCTGGAGACCAGGTTTCGATTTCCGGTCTGGGCAGATTTATTTTTTTTCTAAATAAAAATATATTATTATTTTCTTTTTCAATTTTGTCTTATAAATTTCTTATATCAGTGGTGCAGTTGTGATTGGCACTGTTGCAACAAACTCCTTCAAAATGTTGGGATTTAAAATGAATTCAAAAGCAATGCATCTAAAACTTTTTACCTATGCGTTGTGAAACACTAAAGAAATTGATTAATTCGTTTGTTTGATGTTTTACGTAGCTTTTAACAATTGTTCAGTTATATCACGCTGAAGAAAATGTAGATAACACAGGATTTGATTTCTGCTTTGATAGTAGAATTGGACTCTCAATATATTTATCATTGTTAGGCAATTGTGATTTTGATATGACATGTATATGTGTTAATTGCATAACAAAACCCGGCTAAAATCCATTCTAAACCATGAGTTGTGCTTAGCATATTAGATCCAGAGGGAAGAAGCGCATATGTATGTCAAGTTTTAGTATATTGATAGAACCACCATACTGTGTGTACATTATTTTGCGTTCAACTCCTTTATCATTCAATATATGGAAATAAAAAAGTTCTATTGTAAAGTGGTCAAGTTAATTTTTGGGGTTGGCAAATCTATGTCCACATGTTATCTGCAGTTAGCCACTTGCTGTGAGCACTTTCAGTGCTTTGATAATTACATACTTATCCTTACTTTGTAGATTAATCTAAATTTTAAACGACCACATTTTGCTGATTGTCTAAATCGTATGAGTTAGCAAATATCTTTCATATCTTGAATTAGATTGATTGTTTGGTGTTTTACGCCGATTTCAACAATTACTCAGTTATATCAAGGCGTTTCCTGGGTAAGTTACCATTACTGTTGGTCCATTTATCCTTACACCAGTCAGTCAGTCAGTCAGTCAGTCGTAATGCTAACCCTGTAACCCTGAGCGCCAAGTAGGACATCCATTACGACCATTATTAATGTCTTTGTTATGACCCGGTCGGAGATCCAACCCGCGATCTCTACCACTACAACACCGAGGCGGTGTCAAAACCCCAAAAGCTATCACATCACATCATGTTTTTGTGTGTTTTTTTTTATAATATTCATCAATGAGACGGCAACAGAGCCTACTTCTGTTGCTGAGCCTGATGAATAAAATGGCTCCTTTTCCATTACTGCTCCTGCTGGTACTGATACGATAGGTCTGCAGACGGTTGTCCGCGATACGTCTTTTGTGGTCCGATTTTGCGGTCTGTTTACTGCGGTCCATATTCTATGGTCCAAATTCCTTGGGCTGTTTATTCTGACACCAGCCAGTCAGTCGTAATGCTAACCCCGCAACTCTGAGCGCCATGGATGGCAGCCATGACCACCATTTTTGAAGTACATTTTGTATTTAAAAAAAGGCTGGGGATCGAACCTGAGTCCTCCCGCGCCCTACCACTACACTAGATAAGCGGTCTCCCGGTTACAAAGGATTTTTTATTATTGTTTATATACTCACGATGGTGGAATATGTTAATGCATAGAAAGAGATTTCTACATAAAAGAAATTTGCCTTATCTACGTCCATGAAATGAGTGAGTGGAGACAGTGTCGCATTAGTAAGGGGTTCGAAGCCTGTGCTGAGCGGGTTCTGCCTTTGGGATTTTTCAACACAAACGGCGCGATTACATGTTAAGTCTCCAAGAAGCTGATGGCGAGCGTTATTAATATAAGCTGAAAGTTTATAAAACAATCGATCCAATATGAATACGTGTAAATTGATTGAGGGACATTTCGCAATTAAGAAATGTGTATTTTTCACGACATTGTAATTATAACTATTCACATCGGAAAATGGCCAAAGATGGCCGATATTTGTTTTCACTGATTATTTTTATACATTTTGCAAGTTTTGTTGTGTGTAAGGAGGTTATCGCTGCAGAAATTGAAATAATTGTGATAGTCGATAGTGTGACAACTCGAGATGAACTTGGTGATCTCATCATTCCCTTGGACGAAGAGACGCCAGTCGTGTTGGTGGGTCGTAACTTCTCCAATAGCACGGAGATCGCCTTCACCCGGAGAGACTCGGAACAAGGGGTGTTGTGTGATAAACATGGTCAGCTGACCCGAACCTTTCCCGTGCAGGGAAATGTGGAGAATCCGAGTCGAGCCGAATTTAAGCTAAGGCTCGAACACAAAACTGAAGTTGGTCAGTTTTATTACATATGTGTGCAGCAAAAGGACGAAGGTGGAGATATATCATGGGTGCACCAGGGGTCTGAAAAATTTGTTAGATTTGTTGTTAAGAAGGGAAAGTCTACTTTCTTACCATTATATGTGCAGGTTGCAGTGATTGCATTGCTATTATGCCTGTCTGGTCTATTCAGTGGGTTGAACTTGGGACTGATGGCCTTGGATAAAACCGAATTGAAAATCATAGAGAGATGTGGGTCGGAATCGGAGAAAAAATATGCAAAAGTGATCTCACCCGTTCGTAAGAGAGGAAATTTCTTACTTTGTACATTGTTGCTTGGTAATGTTTTGGTAAATAATACTCTTACAATATTGCTGGACAATATTACAAATGGTTTAATTGCTGTCATTGGGGCCACAGTGTTTATTGTTATTTTTGGAGAGATTATACCGCAAGCACTTTGTTCTAGGCATGGTTTAGCAGTTGGTGCTAAAACACGATATGTTACATATTTGTTTATGATTCTAACATTCCCAGTGTCATTTCCCATCAGCCTGCTACTGGACAAACTACTGGGCGAAGAAATCGGACAAGTTTACAATAGAGAAAAGTTACAAGAACTAATAAGAGTTACTAAAGATGTCAGTGCGCTAGATGATGATGAAGTTAATATGATTTCTGGAGCTCTCTCTCTTAGTAAGAAAACTGTTCTTGATATAATGACAAGAATTGAAGACGTTTTCATGTTGGAGTACAATACCAGTGTTCTAAATTTTGAGATTATGTCTGAGATTATGAAAAGAGGTTACAGTCGGATACCGGTATATGATACAGATAAAAGCAATATTGTTGCACTGTTGAACATAAAAGATTTGGCCTTGATTGATCCGGATGATAATACACCCCTGAAGACAGTTTGTAAATTCTACCAGCATCATCTTATCTTTGTGTTTGATGATCATAAACTGGATGCCATGCTACAAGACTTCAGACAAGGTATTGTTTAAATTTTAATGAATTTTTAAAATTAATAAATTATCTTTTTATTCTTGTCTCGCAGTGTCTTATTTTAGTATTTTTCAACTTTGCTATTTATCAATTTTTAAAAATTAAAATGGTACAACTCTGATATTATCCAGAGCAGCACTGATCCAGAGGCCCGTATGTTATCAAACGTATCCCTATGATGTAGGCACTCAAAAGAATCGTCTCACTGAGTCACTGAGACAATTCTTTTAAGTACCCACACTGACACCATAGGGTTAAGGGTCAAATAACAATTTAAAAACATGCAAAACACTGCTTATCTAGAGCTCTGTTTATCTATGAAATTGTTCCTATTTATAATAATTCTGGAAGAAGATGGGTTATAAATACTACTTTGCACATGTCTGTGGGTCTGTAGGCCAAAGCTTGTCTGACTGAAAACTGGATAGTGCTTGGAACTACAGTTCTACACAGAGGTTGGGTATGACATGGATATACAAATTAACTGAGCATTAAACTTGGTTTTTTACAGACAGTTATGAGTATTTCAAATTCTCTTATCATTCATCAAAAACATTAAATCCTTCTGAAATGAGACTTGATACATTTTACAACACCTAGAGCTTTGAATTTGATAAGTAGAGCCCTGGTAGCGACGCAGGATGTCAATACACACACACCTAGAGCTTTGAACTTGACAGTTGGTAGAGACGCAGGATGTCAATCCAGGGGTTGTTAGATTGAAACCCCTCTTGGTCAACATTCTTTTCAATGTATGTCGAAAGTGACGGTGACGAGTGTCATTCCTTTTCCACCAATCATGGACTAACAGTCTATACATGTGAAAAGCTACCAGTTGCTTGGAAAGTCTGTTGTATGAAGTACTGGTATGGGAAAGCCAGAAAACACATGAGTAGGTGAACACTGTGATACGATTAAAAAAATATTGGAAACAGTGTTAAACCCCAATCAATCAATTGAATTTTATAGATAATGATTTGTTTGTTTTTCCTATTTTAGGACATTCCCACATGGCGATTGTGCGCCGTGTTAACAATGAGGGAGATGGGGACCCATATTATGAGACTCTTGGGGTTGTTACCTTAGAGGATGTCATAGAGGAAATCATTCAATCAGAGATCATTGATGAGACAGACACACTTTGTAAGTTTTGTTTTTTTATCGTTTTAGACATAAAACAAATTTGCAGCAAACTACTTTGAAATTATCTATATAAAAATATGGCAAATGAATTGAAGAGAGAAGAAAGCATTGTGACAAAAGGAGAAAATGCTTTTTATGAGCAATGTTTTGTCACAATGTTTATGAAAATCCTTGCTGCAGGGGTTCAAAAAGGGTCTGTATATAGGAAAGGGTAGGATAGATGGTATTGTAGTGGAAATACATATCAGATTAATCCCCAGGTTTTTGAAAACAAAGTGACAAAAGAAGAAATTGCACAAAACGTGCAATTTCTCCTTTTGCCACAATGTTTTCCACTTTTTGTCATAGGTTATCCATTCAATTATAGAGATTTTCTATTTTTTGACAAAATACGTTCAAAGTCGTCTGCTGCAGAATTGTCGTATGAGGGAAAGGGTTAAGAATCATGAAATAAACATTAAATGTAGATCGTACAAGGTTATTAACCCTTTCCCTTGTACAAAGATAGACATTATGTTTTTGTGTACTAAATACTTTTCCTAAATCTTTTTCAATTACCTTAATTAATCCTTTCCCTCATATAGATGCTTTCTGACGCCTCTGAAGCAGACAGCTTTTTAAAAATATAGTGACAAAAGAAGAAATTGCACAAAACGTGCAATTTCTCCTTTTGCCACATGGTTTTCCACTTTTAGTCTTAGGTTATCCATTCAATTATGGAGATTTTCTATGTTTTGACAAAATACGTTCAAAGTCGTCTGCTGCAGAATTGTTGTATGAGGGAAAGGGTTAAACCCTTTTCCACATACAACAAATCTCTGGAATCCGCTGTGGTTGAGTGGTTAGCGTCGGGGATTTCGAAACCGGGTGTCCCGGGTTTTATCCCCAATCGCGGCACTACGATCATGGTGGAGTGCCCTTGGTCAAGGCACATTTTCTAGCCTAGTACTGGTTTGTTTACCCAGGGATCATGAATAAGTGAACTGTCGCCGTGATATAACTGAAATAATGTTGAAAGCGGCGTAAAACCCCAATAAACAAATCTAGCAGACCATGTTGAAAAAATCTGGGCAAAAATGTGGAACGTTATAGCTTTTATCCCTTTCCAAGTTGCTTCAAACCCGCAGCCGACAGCTTTTAAAACATATCAGCAAAATTATGAAAAATCTCCATAAATGAGAGTATGATTATTAAATAAAGTTGAAAATGTTGTGGCAAAAGGTCAAAATGCTCATTTTGAGCAAAGTCTGATCTCCTTTAGCTACAATGTTTTCAATTGTAGTCTGGAGCAGAGGTTTCAGAAACCATGTGGGAAAGGGTCAATGATAGTTATCAGTAGTAATATTGTCTACAGTTAAAACTTTGTGGCAAAAAGGAAAATTGCTTATAATCAGAGCTCAAGATATTAAAGGGGTGTTTTGTTGGTTCTAAAATCCTTACGTGACCTTAGCCTATGGTGTGAGTACTCAAAAGAATCGCCTCATTGAGATGATTCTTTTGAGTACCCACATCATAGGGTTCGGTTGGGTGATAAGAAAGATATTGTGAGGAAAAGAGCTGTATATGCCTCCTTATCTGGACCTCTGTTATTATGTAACAATATCTACACTGTTTTGCATGTGGGAAAGGGTTTCAAGGCTACAATCGATCTTTACAATCAATATTCTTCTCCAACCTTGTTTACTTGATTATGCAATAATTAGTTAAAGATCAAGGTCATCAACAGTAACCGGAGTTTTAACTTACAGACAGAGCTCCGGATAACAGGTGTTTTATGATCATGTTGTAAAATCCTTATTTGACCTCAAAAACCTATGTTGTGGGTACTGAAAAGAATCTTATGAGTGAGGTGATTCTTTTTTTTTGAGTACCCACAACGTAGGATTTAATTAATATTTTATGAGTGCTTACAAGCCTTACAGAGATACCCTTGAAGCTAGACCTGTATTCTCATCCATATCTAGAGCTGTTTGTTATTGCAAAATTATTTCTGCTTAGAAACCTTTTGTAAGTACAATTAAGTACTGTTAAACCTTTCCCACAATGACATATAGACACTTTCTGACGCCACTGCAGCAGACAACTTTTGAAAACACTGCTCAAAACAAGCAATTTCTTCTTTTGCCACAATGTTTTCAACTCTTTTTAGTAATTATACCTGCATTTATAGAGCTTTTCCATGTTTTTGTCTAATTGCAGATTTTTGTTTGTCCCACATGCAAATGAATTTTGGATGATAATACATATATAATCCAATTAATCTTAACCCTTTCCCTCATACGACAATTCTGCAGCAGACGACTTTGAACATATTTTGTCAAACATAGAAAATCTCCATAATTGAATGGATAACCTATGACAAAAAGTGGAAAACATTGTGGCAAAAGGAGAAATTGCACGTTTTGTGCAATTTCTTCGTTTGTCACTATGTTTTCAAAAAGCCGTCTGCTGCAGAGGCGTCAGAAAGCGTCTATATGAGGGAAAGGGTTAAGTCACAATGTCTTTAACTCAATTAAATATTAAACTTTCATTATGAGAGATTTTCCATACTTTATTTATAAATGTCTTGCAATATCATCTGCTGCAGGTTTTTTTGTGTATAATACATGAAAGGTTCAGCAAGATTCTTGAACACGCACAGACATGTTTTTAGTCCAGGTGTGAGCAAAGGGTTACAGCTTATGTAACTCTGTCTGGCTAACATTTTTAATTAGGCAGGTGTCTCTTTTGACCCTAATTATCCCTTTCCCTTTATAGATGCTTTCTGAAGCCCTGACAGCTTTTGAAATAATTGTGACAAAAGTTGAAATTGCACATAATGAGCAGTTTCTCCTTTTGCCACAGTGATTTCAACTCATTTCAATAGTATACTATTATTTATTTAGAATTTCTCTATTTGAATATGATGATTTCAAAGTTTATTGTATTTTGGAAGGGGTTGAGTCCTTCTCTGGAACAAAAGGCTTTTGTCACCTCTGCTGCAATATTCTTGTTAAAAAAGAAATTGATGTTAAATTGGAAGAATTGCCAAATATATATCAAAAAAAAAAAAAAATTTGAAGAAAAAAAGTCTTGGTTTTGTGATCCCTTGGCTTCGTCCAAATCTTAAACCTAACCTCACTACTCAAGAACCATTCAACATTTTCAAATGAGTCGAGGAACAATACACATGTCTATATCAAGTCCCATAACTGTAGCTTTAATGAATATTAAGAAATGCCCCTTTTTCGACTTAGAAAAGTGTAGATGAGTGTTGTTGTTTGCTTGCAGCTCTCTTGTTTGATGTAGAAGTTATCTGGTTCCCTAATACCGAGGCTTTCTGATGCCTGTGCAATTGAAACCATTTTGGCAAAAGAAGAAATTGCTCATAATCATAAATTTGTTGACAACTTTGACTTTCTTTTCTGTAGATACATATTATCCGAATTTTAACCTTTTTCAAATATAGACACATTCTGACACCTCTGCAGCATATGATTTTTGGAAACATTGTTTTCAACTCTTTTCAGTAAATTATACCAACTTTGAAAGAGCTAATCTGTGTTTTTGTCACGAGTAGATACTTTCAAGGTTGTCTGCTTCAATTTTTTGTTAGTGGGAAAGTGATCATTCATTTCCCTCATATAGACGCTTAATTCTGACGCCTGTTTGAAAACATAGTGACAAAAGAAGAAATTGCTCAAAACGAGCAATTTCACCTTTTGTCACAATGTTTTCAACTTTTAGTCATAGGTTATCCATTCAATTATAGAGATTTTAATTTCTATTTTTTGAGGGTTTAAGTATTTTACAGAAATGTCCCTAAAATGTCCTGTACCTACATGTAATTCTTGCTAACCAAATTATGAATCATAAATAAACATACCTTAATTTTATGGGAGTGGGGTTGTTTTGCGCTGTATTATTTTGCTGTCACTTATTTTGATTTGTTTTAAAAACAATATAATTTTTTTTTTTTTTCAAGAAATATTACTGTTATGTTATGTTAGGGTGACCTAGGGTCTTCTACATCTACAATCTACTATAATTTTCATTTTTTTTCGGAAATAGGCGATGTAATTTGCTAAGTGCTAAGTAATGCCACTGGTGAAATAGTACCCCCTCAGTTGTGTATAGTGGTAAACCTCCGCTTCAGTATGGGAGGTTGCTGCCTCGATCCTCAGCTGTGTGACATACCAAAGACTTCAAAAATAGAAGTACATGGCTGCCTGCCTTGGCGCTCAGAATTGACTGGCGGGTGTCTTGCTTGGGAAGATTGTTTTGTGGAGTACTGGTGTGAGAAAACCAGGAAATGCATGAGTAGGTGAACTGGCCCCCGTGATATAACTGAGAAATTGTTAAAACCGGCGATAAACATCAATCAATCAATCAACTGGCAGGTGTCAGAATAATTGGACCAGTAGTACTTACCAAGAAAATGATGTGATAACTCATAACTGTAAATTTTTTAAAAGCGGCATAAAACCCCAATCAATCAAACAACAATGGTGAATTAGTTGGCAAATGGCTTCTTGTGAAATAACAAAAGCTACAATACATCCTCTATCAGGTGACATAAGGTCAGATCTATATAATTAAACCTATCAATTGATACATGCATTGTGATATAGCTGTCTATGAATATAATTCAAGCACAGACCTGTGTCTGCGCTATTAGCTGATTTAACCCTTTCCCACTTGTTAACAACATATCTGCAGCAGACGACTTTGATGTTACATCTAGGCAAAAGTAGATCTCAATAACGGAAAGTGTAATTATTGAATAATGTTTTCACAATGTTTTCAACTGTCGTCTTTTTTTGCAGATCATTGATGCATCAAAATATTTTTAATCCTTTCATATGATTGCTGTGATGTAGTCTGCTGCAATTTAATTTCAATTTCAGATTTATTTTAACTATGTTGGTAGGTGTTAGAGGAAGTTTTAATGTGAAATAGGTCAACATATAAACAAAAAACACATAATAGAATATTCAAGTAGAAAGATGACAATTGACAGATTTATGATAAAAACCTAAATACCGGCCTGTCGTATGTGACTGTACATTACTCTTAACACTTAACCCTTTCCCTCATATAGACGCTTTCTGACGCCTCTGCAGCAGACGGCTTTTTGAAAACATAGTGACAAAAGAAGAAATTGCTCAAAACAAGCAATTTCTTCTTTTGCCACAATGTTTTCCACTTTTAGTCATAGTTTATCCATTCAGTTATAGAGATTTTTTTTGACAAAATTCGTTCAAAGTCGTCTGCTGCAGAATTGTCGTATTAGGGAAAGGGTTAACACTTAACTGTTGAAATGGTCAGCTACTGTCATAATTGCAGTATTATAAAAGATAAATTTATTTTACACATTTGCTGCATGAGACTTTGCAATTTCTCATTTGACCACAATGTTTTCAGCTCTATACATTGGCTTTTTCCATAGTTAGGCCTAGATGCTTTTAAACAAGCCTGATGCAGATTTGTTGTATATGTGCATGTAGTCGAGAAAAGGGCATCAGTGTTGGCTAAAATGTCTGGAAAAAAAAGCTTAAACAATTGTGTATTTGAGGTTAATGTTTAAGTTTAATTGTTATGTTACATTATATTATGAATATTTTATGAAACCTTGTATAAGAATTGTTAACAAGTCTGTTATTTTTGATGAAAAATACTTGTTACTTTTTATATGTAGTACATGAAATCTTTTCACCTGAATTCAGCAAGTTTTTAAACCCTTTTTTTTATGTATCTTCAAGACTCTCTGTCCTTAACCCTTTCCCTCATATAGACGCTTTCTGACTCCTCTGCAGCAGACAGCTTTTTGAAAACAAGTGACAAAAGAAGAAATTGCTCAAAACAATCAATTTCTCCTTTTGCCACAAGTTTTTCCACTTTTAGTCATAGGTTATCCATTCAATTATAGAGATATTCCTATTTTTTGACAAAATATGTTCAAAGGCGTCTGCTGCAGAATTGTCGTACGATGGAAAGGGAAAAAATCTGCAGCAGACAATTTTTATTTTTGTTTGATCGATTGTGTGCCGTTTTGCACCACTTTCAACAGTTTTTCAGTAGATCACACAGGGTTTACAGGGTAAGTTACTTGTACTGTGAGTTACTACTGGTCCACTTATCGTGACACTGTAGCCAGTCATACAATCTAACTGAGTGTCAAGGAGGGAAAGCCATAAACTTACATTTAAATGTCTCTGGTATGACCCAACCAGGGATTTATACAACTTTGAGAACATCTGGTCAAAATGTGGAATCTACCTATATAAATAAAAGAACAAATTATTTTGAATGAAGTTGATAACATTGTGGTAAAAGTAGAATTTGCTCATGAGCAAATTTTCCTTTTGTCAACTTTTGAATCAGAAATTGTCTACTAGAGATGATTCAAAATGCGTCCACAAGTGGGAAAGGGTAAAGAAAGTCCTATACCTGGCTTATCATATGAACATATAATGGATCACATACAAATCCATAGTAGAGTGTAAAGTGCATACATGAACACACCTTTTTAGCTCTCCTGATCATAAATTGCTGAAGTCACCCAGTGTCCAGTTTTCATACAAATTTTTTCCAAATGCGTCTCTTGACAAAAACTTGACCTAAGTTTGAATTTAGGTCATTATAAGGTCAAATTTAAAACATTTTATATCTTGTAGACAGTGTCACACTCTTTACTTGTAGGCCACACTTATCAAAATGTTTGTTTTGAAGATATTTAGTCTGAATTCAAAAATTGGTCATGTTGACTAAAAACCTGGGTAGGTCATTGACCTATTACAATGCAGCATTTTTTACTTGAGCATGATGAAACTTTGTAAGACTGTTTATCTTTGTGATATCTTGGCTCAAATATTGATATTGTTGCTTCAAAAACTAGGTACATCATTTTTATGACAAGGCCAATTTAAGATAAACACGCGCAGCATGTTTGTCTTGATGCTATTTAGGCTTAGTTTTAAAATTGGTCGTGGCCAATGAATAACAAGGTCACCTTAGGCCAAATTTTAGGAATAAATATTCAGAAAATCATTAAATGTCATCTGTTGCAAACTTGATGTTGGGTATTAAGGGTTTAGGGTTAGACGTCATGGCGGAGTGCCGTTGGGACATTTCTTAACCTAGTACTGGTCTGTTTATCCATGGATCAATAATAAGTGAACTGTTGCCGTGATATATATATAACTTGGATAATGTTGAAAAAGGCCTCTACATGTACTATGAAAATTCTCCATTAAAGAAAGTATAATTATTGAATATAAATGAAAATATATTGGCAAACGGAGATATTGCTCATTGCCACCGGTGCTATACCCCAATAAGATGAAAAATAAAAAATCTTAGGGTTTAATGACTTAACCCATTACTTCACATGACTTTTTAAAGGTCGTCTACGTAATAATCATCAAACGAATAATTTCAACAATCTTGAAAACTGAAAGATTTATTTAGTTGAAAATATTGTAATTAAAAGTGAAATTGTTCGTTTTGAGAAATTTCACCTTTTATTGCAATGTTTCCAAAAAAAGTCGTCTGCAAAATTGGCAGGCATCAAATGTAGTCAGTGTGAAGTTATGAATGGGTTAATAATTTACATAATAAGCAATATCTCCGTTTGCCAATAAATTTTCATTTATACTGTACATGTATATTCAATAATTATACTTTCTTTAATGGAGAATTTTCATAGTACATGTATCGTCTAGTCGTCTGCTGCAGATTTGTTGCATGTGGGAAAAGGATCATGGGATGAAGGTAGAAGTCCATGTAGAAAAGGAGGAGTATATTCAGCTCTTTTTCACACAATTTCTCTCTTATTATTAACCCTTTCCCTCATATAGACGCTTTCCGATGCCTCTGCAGCAGGTGACTTTTTGAAAACATAGTGACAAAAGAAGAAATTGCTCAAAACAAGCAATTTCTCCTTTTGCCCCAATGTTTTCCACTTTTAGTCATAGGTTATCCATTCAATTATAGAGATCTTCTGTTTTTTGACAAAATATGTTCAAAGTCATCTGCTGCAGATTTGTTGTATGTGGGAAAGGGTTAAAGCAAACCCTATGTTGTGGGTACTCAAAAGAATCATCTCAGTCAGACGATTCTTTTGAGTACCCACAACATAGGCTTAGAGGGTCAAATAAGGATTTTAGAACATTCAAAACACCCCTTATCTAGAGCTCTATGATGAGGGGTTGTAGCTCATACCTATTGACAGCATGAATGAGTTCTTTCTGCCACTTGCCCAGGCTATGCAAGTTCTACAGGGGAAAATCAATGTTTAATTGACAGGTTTGATGGCTCCCCCATGGGTTTTCTGGAACTGTTTCAGCAGAAGATATCATTTTTCCATAGTATCTCAGACTATCTCTTTCCCTCATGTAGAAGCTTAATCTGACACCTCTGCAGCAGAGGACTTTTGAAATTATTTCGTAATGTGCTGTGTCTCCTTTTGTCACAATGTTTACATTTTATGCTCTTCCATTTATAGAGATTTTCCATATTTTTGACTAAATGTTTTCAAAGTTGCCGGTTGCAGATTTGATGTATGTGTGAAAGAGGTAAATGCGATTGACTTGTCAAAGCATTGACGGAAAAGTCAATGTCACACAAAATTATATATGTAGTTCCTTTAATTAACCCTTTCCCTCATATAGACGCTTTCTGACGCCTCTGCAGCAGACTGCTTTTTGAAAACATAGTGACAAAAGAAGAAATTGCTCAAAACGAGCAATTTCTCCTTTTGACACAATTTTTAGCTCTACTGGCCAAAGGCCAGAAGGGCTTATGTCGTGGCGATTTGTCCGTCGTGCGTGCGTGCGTCCGTCCGTCTGTCCGTAAACAATTTCTTGTTAACACGATAGTCTTCATTTTTGATTGTATCTCAATTAAACTTATACAGTAGTTAGATATCCATGAGAGCTCTGTTCCTTTCGAAAACCAGCCAGATCCGCCCATGCATCACTGGATTATGGCCCTTGAAATGGTCAAAATTGCTATAAAAGAGCTTGTTAACACGATACAGTCTTCACTTTTGATTGTATCTCAACTAAACTTATACAGTAGTTAAATATCCATGAGAGCTCGGTTCCTTTCTAAAACCAGCCAGATCCGCCCATGCATGACTAGATTATGGCCCCTGAAATGGTCAAAATTGCTATAAAAGAGCTTGTTAACACGATACAGTCTTCACTTTTGATTGTATCTCAACCAAACTTATACAGTAGTTAGATATCCATGAGAGCTTGGTTCGTTTCGAAAACCAGCCAGATCTGCTCATGCATGACTGGATTATGGCCCTTGAAATGGTAAAAATTGCTATAAAAGAGCTTGTTAACACGATACAGTCTTCACTTTTGATTGTATCTCAACCAAACTTATACAGTAGTTAGATATCCATGAGAGCTCGGTTCCTTCCGTAAAACCAGCCAGACTGGATTATGGCCCTTGAAATTGTTCAAATTGCTATAATTGAGCATGTGAACACAATAGAGGCTCTATTACTATCTGATCTTCACCAAACTTAGATAGTAGTTAAATATTGATGAGAGCTTGGTTCCTTTTGAAAACCAGCCAGATCCGGCAAGACTGGATTATGGCCCATGAAATTGTAAAAATTGCTATAATACAGCTTGTGAACACAAAAGAGCCTCCATTTACTATCCGATCTTCATCATACATACATGCTCTGGATTGAAAATGAGCAAAGAACCATACCAGTAGAGCATAGGCCCTCATGGGCTTCTTTTTTACGTTTTAGACACAGGTTACCCATTCTATTATAGAGATTTTCTAATTTTCACAAAATATGTTCAAAGTCGTCTGCTGCAGAATTGTCGTATGAGGGAAAGGGTTAAAATGTGCGTAGATGATAGGTGATCAGACTGTCACATGCATTGTGGGAAAAGTCAATGTCACACAAAAGTATATATGTAGTTCCTTTAAAATGTGCGTAGACTATAGATGATCACAGTGTGTAATCTCATTGCTTCTCCAGAAGACTAAATAAGGAGTAAACTGGTCTTTTCTCTCTTATAACTCTGCTAAACCCTATGGTGTGGGATCTAAAAATAATCGTCTAACTTGGCGATTATTAGCTCGACTTTGAAAAAAACGAGAGCTATTGTCATGAACCTGGCGGCGGTTAAGGTTTTTTGTTCAGCTCCGCCTTTTTTCTGTTTTCTCCCTATCAGTCGAGCGTCTGTGCCCGTACGCGGTGCTCTTGTTTTGAGTACCCATAACATAAGCTTTGAGGGTCATGTAATGATTTGGGATGTGAAATTGTCTCCTCATATCCAGAGCACTTTTCTATTTCAGCGGACAACATCAAGAAGGCACCGAGATCTCTCCCCAGACAAGACTTCAGCATGTTTAACCAGCCCGATGATTTGAACCGACATGTCCTTTCACCACAGTTGGCAATGGCAACCTTCCAGTTTCTGTCAACCTGTAAGCTAAGATATTTCATTGAACCCTTTTCTCTCATACAGCCACGTTTGCAGCTGACCTTTTTTTCAAAACATTGTGACAAAAGGAGAAATTGCTCTCAGAAATGAGCAATTTCTCCTTTTGTCACAATGTTTTCAGGTCTATTCAACTTATAAACTTTCATATACTGAGCTATTTTATATTTTTACCAAGATGTTTTCAAAGTGGTCTGCTGCAGATTTGTTGTATGTTTCAAAAGGGTTTAACTTGTTTACTAGAAATGCAACGTTCAGGTCAATTATTTTAACCCTTTCCCTCATATAGACGCTTTCTGATGCCTCTACAGCAGACAGCTTTTTGTAAACATAGTGACAAAAGAAGAAAGTGCTTTATTAAAACAAGCAATTTCTCCTTTTGCCACAATGTTTTCCACTTTTAGTCATAGGTTATCCATTCAAATATAGAGATATTCTATTTTTTGACAAAATATGTTCAAAGCCATCTGCTGCAGAATTATCGTATGTTTCAAAAGGGTTTAACTTGTTTACTAGAAATGTAACCTTTCAGGTCAATTATAACGTTTTCTCACATACAGCAAATCTTGAGCAGATGATGTTGAAAATATCTAAGCAAAGTAATGTGAAATCTCTAGAAATGAATTGATGATTGATTGGGGTTTAACGCCGTTTTTAACAATTTCTCTGTCATATCACGCTGGCCAGTTCACCTACTCATATGTTTCCTGGTTTTCGCACACTAGTACTCAACACAACAATCTTCCCAAGCAACTGGCTGCTTTTCCACATAGACTAAGCCTATTGGTGGAAGACGAATGATGCATGTCGCAGTGACTTTTGTCAAAGTTTGTCGGAAAGAAAGTTGGCCGAGCCTGGATTCGAACTCACAACCCCTGGATTGACAGCCAGCGTCGTTACTGACTGAGCTACCGGTACTCGTCTAGAAATGATAACTGAATATAGTTGATAACAATTGGTGGCAAATTGTGAAATTGCTCATCATGAGCATTTTCTCCTTTTGCCACAATATTTTCAAAAGTTGCTGCAAATGTGTCAAAGCGCGTCTACAGGTATGAAAGGGTTAATTGACCCGTATTAACAACTATAATATTATGATGCATTTACAGCAGATTGCGTTTTGAAATGTTTGTGGCGAAAAGAGAAATTGTTTTTAACTTCATTCAGTATTTATAGCCAGTATTTATAGGAAAAAATATGGATCTACCATTGATGTTTTTGCAACCATCTGTTGCAAATATGTTCATGGTTAGAAAGGAAACATTCTGCAGCAGACAGCTTTTTGAATACATATTGACATAAGAAGAAATTCCACAGAACGTGCAATTTCTCCTTTTGCCACAATGTTTTCCACTTTTTGTCATAGGTTATCCATTCAATTATAGAGATTTTCTATGTTTTGACAAAATACGTTCAAAGTCGTCTGCTGCAGAATTGTCGTAATATGAGGGAAAGGGTTAAATAAAGTTGTCTGCTTTGAAAGTACGAAAAAAGAAATATAATAATAAAATAGACATCTTAGAGTTGAAAACATTGTTTGAAAAGGAGAAATTACTTATTTTTATTTACAAAACTACTCTGCTACATGTCAAATGTCATCTGTATCAGTACATTAGGGTTAACTTGTATACCTCATTTTGATTGACTTTCTGTTTCTGTCTTATGCAATATGAAAAGAGAAAGTCAGAAACCTTCATACATTGGATTAACTTATAAATCAATTCCCTCATGCAGATGCATTTTGCGTTTGCCACAATGTTTTTAACATTTCGAAAGTAATTCTTTCTTCATTTCTGCCAATACGTTTTCTAAGTCGTCTGCTGCAGATTTGTTGTATGTAGAAAAGGTAAATATGTTGATAGATTGTTGTTATCATAACTGGGTAAATAGGTGAAATTTCAAGGTCACTATTACCTTGACAGGTTAACCCTTTCCCACAAACAAATCTGCAGCATGACTTAGGCAAAATAAGAATGTATGCTAATTCAAAAGAATTTTAATTAAAAAAGAGTTGAAAACATTGTTGCAAATGGAGAAATTGATCATCATGATGCATCAAAATGAATCTTCATATTGATAAGGCTTAACCCTTTCCGTCAAAAAATAGAAAATCTCTATAATTTAATGGATAACCTATGACTAAAAGTGGAAAACATTGTGGCAAAAGGAGAAATTGCATGTTTTGTGCAATTTCTTCTTTTGTCACTATGTTTTCAAATAGCCGTCTGCTGCAGAGGCGTCAGAAAGCGTCTATATGAGGGAAAGGGTTAATCTGTTTACAACCTAGACCATCTTGATGGTGTAGTGGTAGAGTGACCCCTCCGTGTTGGAGGTAGTGGGTCACCCCCAAGCTGAGACATACAAAACACTCAGTGGATGGGGCTAGAAAATATTGGGCCAGTAGTGCTGGTAATTTACCCAGATAACGCAGTGATAATAACTGAAAAATTGTTGAAAGCTATGTTAAACATCAAACATTAAATAAATAAATTTTTATGTATTATAAAAATTGCTGCTGTCCAAGCTTTCCCACATACAACAAAATCTGCAGCAGACATTTTTGAAAATGTCTAGGTAAAAATATGAAATATCTCTATGATTATTTGTCCCCCGCTTTTAGCGAAAGCGTGGGGACTATTATTTCTCATTCGTCAGTCCGTCAGTCCGTCCGTCAGTCCGTCCGTCAGTCACGCTGTCACAAAAACTTTAACCTTGGTCATAACTTCTGAACCGTAATAGGTACTGCTTTCATATTTCACATGTGTATTCCTTGTGACAACCCCTTTCCATCAATACCAATTTTGTGACCTTGACCCTGGCGGGGGACCATAATTCTCTGAATTTGCTTGTTTAATAAGATTTGAAATTATTGTCGCAAATGAAGAAATTGCTCATGATGAGTAATTTCTTCATTTGCCACAATGATTTCAAGAGTTGTTTGCTTCATTATAATAACCAAACTTTTGTAAAGAGAGGTAAAACACTTATAATAGTAAATACAAACAAACAACCTCAGACAAAAGACAACCTTTGATTGCAGCAGCAGATAGAAATGATTTTTGTGTGTTGTTTACTTCAGCCGTTGATCCCTTCCTGAGCCGTTTTATATCTGAGAGAGTCCTGAGAAAGTTGATAAAACAGAACATCGTGGTGGACCTACATCCGTTAAATTCAGAAAGCGATAGCCAGTATATTTACAGACAGGGAGTTCCTGCGGATTATTTCGTTCTCATTTTACAAGGTAAGTTCAATGGTTGATTGAGGGTCATACCAAGGACTTGAAAAATGGTAGTAATGGCTGCCCTCCTTGGCGCTCAGGGTTGTTAGGTTAGCATTACGTGCAACTGGCTGGCTTGTTTCAGGATAAAGGGACCAGAAGTATAGGTAACTTACCCAGGAAATGTCTGGATATAACTGAAAAATTGTTGAAAGCACCTGAAAAGACCAATCAATCATTTAATCAATCAATCATTGATTGGATGACTGTTTTGTCTGATGGAGGACGATTGAAGACAGTCACAATGTTTTGAGTGAATCAATTGAAAGACTGAATGTTCAAACTGGGGTCTTCGAATTCACGACTTGGATTTTGAAAGCTCTTGTTGTTATTGACTCAGCTTTCCTGGCTCAACTAATTCTTGCATAGTCGCTTTGACCCCTTTTCCGACATTAAACAAATCTACAAAACGTGCAATTTCTCCTTTTGACACAATGTTTTCCTTATCTTTATCTACTGTCACATTTCCTAAGTCATCTGCTGCACATGTGTTGTATGTGGGAAAGGTTAAACCCTTACCCTCCAGAAGATGTATTTTGACGTGATAGCAGCAGACGACTTGAAAACACAGTGTCCAAAGGTGAAATTGCTCATAATGACTTTATTTAACCCTTTCCCTCATATAGACGCTTTCTGACGCCTCTGCAGCAGACGGCTTTTTGAAAACATAGTGACAAAAGAAGAAATTGCACAGACCGTGCAATTTCTCCTTTTGCCACAATGTTTTCCACTTTTTGTCATAGGTTATCCATTTAATTATGGAGATTTTCTATGTTTTGACAAAATACGTTCAAAGTCGTCTGCTGTAGAATTGTCGTATGAGGGAAAGGGTTAACAATTTTTTTTTTTTTTTTTAAGCTATCTTTTATGGAGATTTTTCAGGTTTTTGTCATTATGTTTTCAAAGTCGTCTGCTACAGATTTGTTGTTTGTTGGTATTAAGGTTGAACATGAATCAAAAATCTTTTGTTAGCTCAATGAAAACATCTTGGCAAATATATGAATCAAAGCGCCAATGGCACTGTAGTGGCGATCGTATGGAAAATCCTGCAAAGTAACAAGCAGTATATCGGTGTAGGGCTTGCGATGACTCTGGTGCGGGTATATTTGAGAATGTATCAACCCTGCATCTTTTGACAGTAGAATAATGTTAGTTTGCCAGAATGTTGTCTTGGTGATTATTTAGTTACGTTCTGAAATTGGTCATGATGTGTTCAAAATTAGGCCATTCCAAAGTTATGAAAAATCTAGTTGGTATTCGATAGACTACCGTTTTAGCTCATTAGAATGACTATTTGTAATCTAAATTGTTTGGGTAATCACATGTTTATCACCAGGTCGTTAGGCCATATTAAGATAAAATATATTTTACACTTTAGAAATGACTAAAGAAAGGAGAGAAAACAGTATCCATTAGTTTGGTGTTTGTTTCAATTATGTCCGATATTAAACAGGTCTGTTCAATTTAGTCCCTTCACATTGCATGATTGAGGGTTGTCACAGTGTATTTATATGTCTCTGAGGTTGTTAAACTGCTTCGAATAATGTGAGTGCAAAAACAAACACAAAACATGCTCCAAAAGCACAATTTCACTATTTGCCAAACTGTTTAATTTATGAAAATATAGGCATATATTATAATGCTAGATCTTCAAACTCAATTAGGCTACACTGTCAGCATTGATTGCTAATTGACTCTAGAACGTGCAGACGTGTATACATAACGTGTGTACACACTGCCATCGTGTGTCCTTTAAACCTTTGTAAACCAGTCTTATTATCTAGACGCTTTCATATATTTAAACAAGTACAAAATAAAGCGTTTATAATATTGAGATTTACAAGCTTTTCTGGTTTTTGGTCTCGCGAGCTATTTATAGAACCTTTTGGAATTTCCAGATTTGAGTATCACCAGAGTTGTCGTTATTTGCAAGGCAGAACGCGCAATGATATTTATTATCTGCCAAATCATGACGAAGATAATCAGAGTACAACCAACTCCTGCCGAATCAGGTTAAAGGTCAAAACGTTACGGTTGACTACAGTAAAAATAAAACGAGGCACAGGAGTATCATGATACTCTGCATAGCGTACCCAAGACGCCCGATGATATTTATTATCTGCCCAAACATGAAGAAAGATAATATGTAAATAGTTTAACTCTATTTAGATATTTTCTCGATAAATCTCAAATATTAGTACCAATCCGGTATCAAAGTAGCACTAACATTATCATTATTAATCGTGTGCCTGCATCACTGATGGAACTATATATTATATATATGGCGGTTTAACGGAAGTGAGTAAATTGCCTTTGCAGAAATATCCAACCGATTGTTCAAATACGACTATATAATTTTTTTTTCGTTGTTGTTGTTTTGGTAGCACTGTGGCGATTGTCAACCAATCGCCACAAAAATCTGTAAAATATAACTATTATTATACAAATTTTTCTTTTCTTACTCACTAAAGTCTAAAATCAATGTTTTGGGCATCTTAATCCTTTCCCACTTGAAGAAGTATTTTTAGGGATTTACAGCAGACAACTTTTGAAAACATTGTTGCAAAAGGAACAATTGAGCAATTGATTCTCCTTTTGACACAATGTTTTCATGACTATTCATTCAGTACACTTTCATTTAAAGAGATTTTCAAACAGTTTCGCCAAAGTTTATTCAAAGTTGTCTGCTGCAAATTTGATGTATGTGGGAAAGGGTTAATCTGAAATAGCTTTGATCTTATCCTATGACTATGGTAATTGTAATACGATATGAGGTTATTGTTGACCATTGTATGCCCATTCTGATAAGGATCTGAACTGTTCACTATCAATGGTTCATCAAGGATTCTTCTATTAACTCTTTCCCACATACAGTAAATCTGAAGCAGACAACTTTATTAAGATGCGGGTAAAATAATGCAAAATCTCTTTGAATAAGAATTAATCGATTGAAACGAGTGGAAAACACTGTGGCAAAAGGAGAAAGTACTTATAGTAAGCCATTTCTCCTTTTACCTCAATTTGTCTTCTTCTGTTAATGCATCAAAATGTATCTGCCAGTGGGAAATGAATAACCCTTCCCCATATAAAACAAAACTGCAGCAGACGACATTGGAAACATATTGGCAAAAAAGTCGTCTGCTGCAGATGGGTCAAAATGAGTTTGCATAAGTATGGGGAAAGTTTTAAAAAAACAAGTGGACATGCATTGGTTACCCAAAATGGTTGCCAGAAGTAAACAGTTTAATCTATTCATTAACCCCTTCCCTCATACAACAATTCTCCAGCAGATGACTTTGAATATATTTTGACAAAAAACAGAAAATCTCTATAATTGAATAGATAACCTATGACTGAAAGCGGAAAACACTGTGGCAAAAGAAGAAATTGCTCGTTTTGAGCAATTTCTTCTTTTGTGACTATGTTTTCATAAAGCTGTCTGGTGCAGAGGCGTCTGAAAGTTAAAGGGTTAATGAGTCAAACAAACTACAATTTACTATCATTATTGAGTTATTGCTCCTTTTGCCACAATGTCTACAAAGGTCTTCTGCTGGCGGAATTTAAAATCTTAACTACACAGGGATGGACATTTTCCTATGTCTAAGCTTTATTTGAAAGGAAAGGTGTCATTTGATATGTCTTTAACTCTTTCCCAAAATATAGGCGCTTTCTGACGCCTCTGAAGCAGATGACTTTTGAAAACTTTGTGGCATAAGAAGAAATTCCTGACATTATGAACAATTTCTCCTTTTTGCCACAATATTTTTTGAAAAACATTGTGGCAAAAGGAGAAATTGCTCATAAAGTGTAATTTTTTCTTTAGCCACAAATTGTTACACTCTATTAAATTATTATACTTTAATTTAAAGAGATTTTCCATATTTTTGCTGGAGTGATTACAAAGTCGTCTGTCGTAGATTTGTTGTATGTAGGAAAGGGTTATACCGTTACCTCAACATTATCTGATATATATACTTTTAACAATCAATTGAAAATGCACAGAGAATAGTATATTTGGACATTGATTAACCTGATATGATATTGTCTCATCTGATTTAACCCTTTTCCTCATATAGACGCTTTCTGACGCCTCTGCAGCAGACCGCTTTTTGAAAACATAGTGACAAAAGAAGAAATTGCACAAAAGGTGCAATTTCTCCTTTTGCCATAATGTTTTTATTTTTCTGTCATAGGTTATCCATTTAATTATGGAGATTTTCTATGTTTTGACAAAATATGTTCAAAGTCGTCTGCTGCAGAATTGTCGTATGAGGGAAAGGGTTAACCCTTTCCCACATACAACAAATCTGCTGCAGACGACTAACCCATTCCCACATATAGACGCTTTCTGACGCCTCTGCAGCAAACACATTTTTGAAAACTTTGTGGCTAAATTAGAAATTGCTCAAAACAAGCAATTTCTCCTCCTGCCACAATATTTCCAACTCTTTTCAATATTTAAACTTTCATTTATAGAGATTTTTCGTATTTTCCCGAGATGATTTTTAAGTCGTCTGCTGCAGATTTGTTGTTTGTGGGAAAGGGTTAAAATCATCCTAGGAAAATAAGGGAATATCTCTATAAATAATAGTTAAGTTGGAAATATGTTTACAACATTTTTCTTAACCTCAAATACTTTTTCTAAATCTATAAAATCTTTATCTATTTATAAACATGAAAGCGTGTAATAATACATGTACTTGTTGATTTTATAGTTATTTAATTTCAGCAATATTTTATCCCACTTAAACATTCCTGATCCTTACAAATAAACTTGCTTTACTTTCATGGCTAGTTATCCTACATAAAAAACAGATTTAACCTTTTATCATTATGCAGGCACATTGTGACACAACTGCAGCAAAAACTTGAAAGTATCACATGAGACAAAAGCAGAAATCACTTATAATGAGGAAAAACATTTTTTCCCCTTAACCCTTTCCCTCATATAGACGCTTTCTGATGCCTCTGCAGCAGACGTTTTTTTTTAAACATAGTGACAAATGAAGAAATTGGTCAAAAATGAGCAATTTCTCCTTTTGCCACAATGTTTTCCAATTTTTGTCATAGGTCATCCATTCAATTATAGAGGTTTTCTATTTTTTGTCAAAATATGTTCAAAGTCGTCTGCTGCAGAATTGTCGTATGAGGGAAAGGGTTAAAGGTGCTGAACTCCAGATTGAGATAAAAGTTTTGAAATGTTAAAACTTCTGCAAATATTGCTTACAGTGACAACAAAGTCAGTAATAAATAGTTCAAAATTATTTTGGCAGTAAATGTTAAAAAAAAACAGTCAATTGAAGGTAATTCAAAATGTATAGAATTTGGCTTATTGGTTATGTCTACCCAGTAAAAATGAAGCATAAACAATCAATATTTAGAGGTGTATTGTACTGGAGCGAAATTATTACTCTAATATTATCTCAGAAGTATGATTCTAATATATCAAGACATATTTTGAACAGTTTTAAAACTTTGACTATAATATCTATAATACCTTTACGACAACTCTTGACTCTTCTAAAACAGACAACTTTTGAAAACAACTCTTTTTAAACATTTACAATTATTTACATATAATATTATAAGGTATCATGCACATATTTATATAGAGAACTGTTTCATTCAAGAAACCATCACTTTTATTGGAGAGAGTTTAATCGAGTAAAAGATGTCCTCCCTTATGCCACCAGGAAAGATATGTTGATTTAAATTTCTTTAAATTTTTTACACTGTCTGACATGTAGTGGAATCTGGTTCCATATTTTTGGTCCTCAGTAGGTCAAAGATTTTCTATAAAATTCTATCCTAGGTTTAGAAATGCTAAGTGTATGTAAAATTTATGAATACTAGGTTTTTCGAAAACATTATATGGAAAATATCAACATCGTAAATCATAATACAATGGACATATCATAATAAAATGGTTTTCATCCTCAATAGAAGTTTCACAATACAAACGTGTATGGAATTCTTTTGGGATATGAGCCATAATATGGTGTCCGGATTTTGAGTTACATCACAAACACTGTGGTGTCCTCTTTTGTAATATTTGACTTTTGTCAAATTAAATGCTATATATGTTTAGAACAATATCTAAAGCTGTTAAATTCTAAATGACAAAATAGATTTTATCTTTAAATAAAGAGAAATGTGGGTTTTAAATTGTATTGTTAGTAACACAGGACACCATGTAATAAATCAATTTTATGAAGATTATGCCTAGTTAAATTTGTTTAGATCTAATTTACATTTTCACCATCTTTATTTGGAATTATTTCAATAAATAAATGGTTTATTTAGTGAAATAATTAATAGTATACAACTAGATAAAGAATGGTGTAACAGGACACAACATGATGTAACAAGACACAAACTGGTGTGTAACAGGACACAAACTGGTGTGTAACAGGACACAAAATGATGTAACTGGACACTTATTCAATTGTATTGTTAGTAACACAGGACACCATGAAATAAATCAATTTTATGAAGATTTTGCCTATTTGAATTTGTTTAGATCTAATTTACATTTTCACCATCTTTATTTGGAATTATTTCAATAAATAAATGGTTTATTTAGTGAAATAATTAATAGTATACAACTACACAAAGAATGGTGTAACAGGACACAAACTGTTGTGTAACAGGACACAAAATGATGTAACTGGACACTAATTGTGCACTTCATATAAGTGTGTAACAGGACACCTTAGAAAAAAATAAACAAATCATATAATAGCATAAACATTTTCAGTATAAATAATTCTCCAGTTAAATTAAAATATACTAATCATGCAAATATGTATTTATTACGTAAGCAAAGTGCTTATGGAGGTAGAATATGCTTTCCAGGACAGTCAACGTTACAAGGCAAAAGAGACAAAATTCGCGATTTTTTTTCCCCAGTCAAAAATAATAACAAGTTCTTCGTAGTGAATTAAATAGGTTCGCAAACATATCTGGACAATTTAAATAACGAAATAGGAAGTTACTACGCATTGCGATACATTATAAGCAACCATTGATGATCGCAATCGGCTTGGTGCCGGCGTAACAAAATTTCAGAAGTCTGACTGTCATTTTCGAGCCGCCATTTTAAAACACTCTTGTCGTAAAACGTCTCTAACTGTCGTAAATTGTTGCGATGTTTAATGTCGTAAATAGAACAGCCAAAATTTAGTTTCCTCCTAGGTGATCGACGAAGCATTTTTTAATTATAACAAAATAATAGGGCGTAACAAAAAAAGACACCATTTTGATAAACATATTTTGACTCCCTGTCAAATAAAAGATATCTGTCCCAGAACAACATGTTTACGACATTAACAAAGAATGTAAGTGATCACGTGATTTGAATGCAATGAAAATATGGTTATCGGTCCAGGTTTCGAGTTTTGATGCTATTTAGACGTGATGTAACTTGGTGGACACATTCGTTACGCCAATGTCTAGGATTTTATATTCAAATCAAAATCATATTTACGTCGCTCTATTAAATCTTAAAGTTATATTTACAAGTAATTTGTTAAATTATTATTTCACACATATTAGTTTCCAAACTTTAAATATAAAGAAAAACAGTTTGTTTTGGTTTTCAAAAAGTCCTCCCATGCCTTTGTCGGGAAGGACACGGCGAAAATGCTCAAGAAAAGTATTAATTAAAGGAGTTTATCAGTTCTTTCAGAAATCAATAGCATATTATTTTATAGATTTAGTAGTTTCTAACAGTTTGTGACATGCTGTTAAACTATAAAACACATAGTTCTTCAAATAAAGGAGAATAAATAATGACTCTGTGATGTAACACAAAATCCCGGACACCATATTATGGCTCATATCTCTGTATCTTCCTTCCTCTATCATTAAACAATGACAACTAATGCGAAAAGAAGCTAGAGTAGAAGAAATACAATGTAATTTCTAATTTTTCAACAATTATTTCATTTTTGTATGGAAATTCTTTCAATTTAATATCACAGTAGTTAGCAGTTCAGGTAAATTACAATTTAACCCTTTCCCTCATATAGACAATTTCTGACGCCTCTACAGCAGACCGCTTTTTGAAAACATAGCAACAAAAGAAGAAATTGCACAAAACGTGCAATTTCTCCTTTTATCACAATGTTTTCCACTTTCAGTCATAGGTTATCTATTCAATTAGAGAGATATTCCATTATTTGACAAAATGTGTTCAAAGTCGTCTGCTGCAGAATTGTCGTATGAGGGAAAGGGTTAAATAGTAGAGATTCTCCATATATTTGCCTGGATAATTCAAAGTTGTCTGCTGCAGATTTAATGTATGTGGGATAGGTTAACCCTTTCCCACATACAGCAAATCTGCAGCAGACAACTTTGAAAATGTCTTCTCAAAATATAGAATTTTTTATATAGGTATATATATATAGGTATATATATATATAGGAGAAATCTCGTTTTGAGCAATTTTTCCTTTTGTCACAATGGTTTCAAAAGTCATCTGCTGCAGATGCATCTATAAGTGGGCAAGGGTTCAGTTAAGTCTGTTGATTGTATAGATATGAAGGATAAAGGATTATTAGTATTTTTTTTTCTACAAGCTATTTGTTCTACATAGCTAGGCTTCGCTGTGATTCGTTAACGAGTCTGAGTATTGTTTTTGAATCTCCAAGCTATTTGTTATAACTAGGCTTCATTGTGATTAGTTTTAAGAAACTTTTTGTTTAAGATATTGATTGGAAAACAATCCTTAAGCTCATTAAAGGATGAATCACAACTCCATTGTCTGCTTCCTGAGCACTTACCTCAAACTTGTGATTAACGCTTTCCCACATGCAGACGCTTTCTGACACTAGATCTGCAGCAGACGGCTTTTGAAAACATTGTGGCAATGGAGAAGTTGCTCTCTATGAGCAATTACTCCTTTTGTTTGTCTCAATGTTTTCAACTCAATTTAATAATTAAACTATAGTTTATGAAGATTTTTCATATTTCAATGTCATCTGCTGCAGATTTGATGTATGTGGGAAAGGGTTAACACATGCTTTATGATGAAACTGTTAAGTGGTTAACCCTTTCCTGTAGTATATACAACACATCTGCCCCTGACAATTTTAAAAACATGGGCTTAACCCTTTCCCTCATACGACAATTCTGCAGCAGACGACTTTGAACGCATTTTGTCAAAACATAGAAAATCTCCATAATTGAATGGATAACCTATGACAAAAAGTGGAAAACATTGTGGCAAAAGGAGAAATTGCACGTTTTGTGCAATTTCTTCTTTTGTCACTATGTTTTCAAAAAGCCGTCTGCTGCAGAGGCGTCAGAAAGCGTCTATATGAGGGAAAGGGTTTAAACTTTGGAACATCACTATAAATGACAAATCAAATTATGAGTAGATTCGAAACATTGTTGCAAAAAGAGGATTCGTTCATTATGAGCAATTATATTTCATCACAACTCTGCAGCAGATGACTTTGGCTCGGCCGGGTAGCTCAATTGGTAGCGTATCTGACTCGTGATCTGGAGGTCACGGGTTCGATTCGCGGTTGCGGCGACATTCTTTCGGGCGATTTTTCCATTGCCTCTCACCTCTGATCTATGTGAGAAAGTAGTCAGTGGCTTCGAAAGAATGTTGTGTAAGTCCTGGTGTGGGAAAGCCAGGAAAACATGGGTAGGTGCACTGACCGCCGTGATATGACCAAAGCTGTTGAGAGCGGCGTTTAACTCCAAACAAACAAACAGATGACTTTGAAAACAATGTTACCTGAACATTTTTGGAAACTCCCTTTAAATGAAAGTACAATCTTTGAATAGAGTTGAAAACATGGTGGCAAAAGGTGAAATTGCTTGTTATGTTGCCATGTTTTCAAAAAGCCGTCTGTTTCAGAGGCGTCAGAAAGCATTTTGCATGTGAGAAAATGTTAAACTGTTGATATAGGGGTGATAGGAGCTTATTAGCCTGCATTCATATGCATTGTCACATATTCTCCCCTCGAAGGTACTGCATTCCTTTTTAGTGAAAATACCAACCTTTACCCCTTTCCCACTTACGACAAATCTGCAGCAGATGGCTTTGAAAACATTTGTGGAAAAATGAAGTGAATCTTTATAAATCAAAGAATGAATATGAAACAGAGTTAAAAACAAATGTGGCAGAAGGGGAAATTGCTCATCATGAGCAATTTCATGTTTTGGCATAATGTTTTTTCGAAATTCGTCTGCAGTAGATTCTATCAGAAAGTGTATATATGGTAAATAGCATTGACCCTTTCCCACTTACAGACGCTTTCTGATGGCTTTGCAGCTGACAACATTTGAAAAACATTGTGACAAAACATTAAGTAATTTATCCTCATGTCAAAATGTTTCAACTTTATTCTATTGTTCAAATTTCATTTATAGAGCTTTTCCATATTTTACCTTGATGCTTTCTAAGGCTCAACCCTTTCCCCACATATAGACGCTTCTGATACCTGAGACTGCATGCAACAGACAACTTATCAAAACATCATTTGCCATAATGTTTTCAACTCTATTAAATATACTTTCATTAATTTTTAGCTTTATATGTCATGGCGAATTGTCTGTTGTGTGTGCGCGCATTAACTTTTTGCTTCAAACAACTTCTCCTCCCTTACCACTTGGCCAATTCGGATGAAACTTCATAGGAAGCATCCTCTCAATGTCCTAGCCTAAATTCCTTCAATTTTTTTGGATCCATTCAAAATTCTGGTTTCCATGGCATATTTCTTTAAGCCATGTTGATTGGTCAAAACAGATGGCCACCAGGGGGCGGGCTGTTTTGCCTAATGGCACTGCCACTGGGGAGCGATACTGGCCCTCTAAGGGCCTCTTGTTAAGATTTGCCTTATATTTTACTTAATATTTTTAAAGACATCTACTGCAGATTTGTTTTATGTGGTAAGGGGTTAAGAGCAAACATTCAAGGAATATTCCGCAGTTAAGTGGTCCTATATCAAACTAGCATTAATAGTTAAACTCAACACAGAACTCTGGCAGTACATTTTGCATCCAAAGGAAAAATAGAAAATAAAAAAATATTGAAATTAATGTCTTACAGCCTGAAATTTCTGGCCAAAAATGAAGTATTTTCATTTGACCCTTTCCCACACATACAACACATCTGCAGCAGACGACTTCGAAAACATCGTAGCAGAAACACAGAAAATCTCTATAGTATAAATAAGGGTTAAATTACTGCAATAAATTGAAAACATTGTGGCAAAAGGAGAAATTGCTCATCATGAGCAATTTCATCTTTTGCCACAATGTTTTTAAAAAGTTGTCTGCTGCATGGGCGTCAGAAAGCGTCTATATGTGGGAAAGGGTTAAATGATAGATATGTGTTCCATTACCAAAAAAGCTAAATTCAAATTGACAGACTGCCAGGTACTGTGTTGAAGTGTGTTCATTCCAATTAACTCAATACCTAAACTTTGCTTGCTGTGTTCAGATCTGATTACTACACCATGCGGGACTCAGATGGAGCTTTGCTTCAGCCAATCAAAATGTCACTTACAAAATCCTTTGATATGTCGAGTGTTCCAATTGTATAGCATGAGCGTTAATTGTATCATGCGGTTTTATTAGACATACAAACCCAGCACATGCTCATGAGTCTTTACATGTATACGGTCAGTTAAAGATAACCTTTTATAAGGTCAATTAAAGAACCTTTTATAAGGTCAATTAAAGATGACCTTTTATAAGGTCAATTAAAGATAACCTTTTATAAGGTCAATTATAGATAACCTTTTATAAGGACAATTAAAGATGACCTTTTATAAGGTCAGTTAAAGATAACCTTTTATATAAGGTCAATTAAAGATAACCTTTTTATAAGGTCAATTAAAGATAACCTTTTATAAGGTCAATTCAAGATAACCTTTTACAAGGTCAATTCAAGATAACCTTTTACAAGGTCAATTCAAGATAACCTTTTATAAGGTCAATTAAAGATAACCTTTTACAAGGTCAATTCAAGATGACCTTTTACAAGGAGTAGTCAGATCCAATGTATGAACAGCAAAGTCTTTTGATCTAATGACATTGTGTGACAGTTCTGCTTGATATTAGATAGCATTCGATGTTTGAAAACTTCTCGTCTGAGATTTTGAAATAATTTTACTACGATAATTAATTTTTAGGTTACCATCTACAAAAATATCTTAGATAAAATTAACCCTTTGCCACATACAATAAACCTGCAGCAGACGACTTTGAAAAGATAGTAACAAAAACCGGAAAAATCTGCATGAAAGATAGCCTAATTGTTAAATAAAGTTAAAAACATTGTGGCCATAGGAGAAATTGCTCATCAAGTGCAATTTTACCTTTGGCCACAATGTTTTCAAAAGTCGTCTGCTGCAACTGCGTTAAAATGTGTCTGCAGGTGGGAAAGGGTTAAGTGACCCTGAATCACTGGAGCTACTGTGATAGGTCATAATTCAGTTAAGGTTTTCCAGGGCAATTATGGACCCTCTTAATTAACCCTTTCCCACATTCAACAAATCTGCAGCATACTACCTTGAAAACAGGTTGTTAGAGTTATTGAAAATCTTCAATAAATGAAAGTATTTTTTATTGAATAGTCAGTTGAAAACATTGTGGTCAAAGGAGAAGTTATGAGCAATATCTCTTTTTGTCACAATGTTTTAAAAAATCTCCTGCTGTAGAGGCACCAGAAAGCGTCTGTTTGTGGTAAAGTGTTTGCTTTGTCAAGGGTCACCGGTGATCTGCTATGCAAACATCTTATTAAATAATAATTTATACAATTCTCAGTTGGTGGAAAGTTTATCTACATGGTTTAAGAGTTGAAACATAGTAGGAAAAGGAGTGATTGCACACTTTAACGATACCACATTTTCCTACAGTTTTGTGTTTTTTTGTCGAGCCCTGGTAGCTCCGTCATTAGCAATTCGGGCTTTTAATCCAGGGTTAGTAAGTTTTGACCCCAGCTTGGCCAATTTTCTTTTCGACGTTTGACGAACTGCATGGTATGAGAAAGCCTGGAAACTCACATAAGGTGTACTGGAGGCCGTGATATGACTGAAAATTGTTGAATACTGCGTCAATCAATGAATTAATAATCTTTTTTTCAAATGTCTCTGTATCAGAGAAATGTTTAAACCTTTCCCACAAACAGACGCTTTCTGATGCCGCTTCAGCAGAAGTTTGTGGCAAATGGAGAAATTTCTCATCATTAGAAATTTCTCCATTTGCCACGAAGTTTTCACACTCCGCATCTTATAATTAAACTTTCGTTAAAAAAGATTTTCAACATTTTGCTAACATCTTTTTAGCTCACCTATGCACGAAGTGCAAGGTGAGCTATTGTGATCACATTTTGTCCGGCGTCCGTATGTTGTGTGTCCGTCGTGCGTCGTCAACATTTCAGCTTGTTAACACTCTACAGGCTACATTTTGCATCCAATCTTCATGAAAGTGTATCAGAACATTCATATCCATAAAATCTTGGACAAGTTCGAAACTGGGCCATATGAGGTAAAAAACGAGGTCACTAGGTCAAATTGAAGCGAAATCTTGTTAACACTCTGGAGGCCACATTTTCAACTTGAGCATGTTGAAAATTTATCAGAATGTTTGTCTTGATGATATGTAGGTCAAGCTTGAACATGGGTCATGTCGGGTCAAAAAGTAGGTCACTAGGTCAAATTGAAGGAAAATCTTGTTAACACTCCAGAGGCCGCAATTTTTGCTTCAGCAGTTTGAAATTGTGTCAGAATGTTTGTCTTAAAAATATTTAGGTCAAGTTCGAATATGGGTCATATTGGGTCAGAAACTAGGTCATTAGGCCATTTTGAAGGGTAATCTTGTTAACACTGTAGAGGCCACATTTTTAACGTGAGCATGTTGAAATTTTGTCAAAATGTTTGTCTTAAAGATATCTAGGTCAAGTTTAAATATGGGTCATATTGGGTCAGAAATTAGGTCATTAGGTCACTAGGCTAAATTTAGGCAAAATCTTGTTAACTCTGTAGAAGCCGCATGTTTTGCTTCAGCAGCTTGAAATTTGGTCAGAATGTTTGTCTAAATAATATCTAGGCCAAGTTCGAATATGGGTCATGCCGGGTTAAAAACTAGGTCACTAGGCCAAATTGAAGGGTAATCTTGTTAACACTCTTCATACTGCATTTTTAACTTGAGCATGATGAAACTTTATCAGAATGTTTTTCTTGATGATATGTAAGTTAAGTTCGATCAAGGGTTATGTTGGGTCAAAAAATAGGTCACTAGGTCAAATTGAAGAAAAATCTTGTTAACACTCTAGAGGCCGCATTGTTTGCTTCAGAAGTTTGAAATTTTGTCAGAATGTTTGTCTTAAAGATATCTAGGTCAATATGGGTCATATTGGGTCAGAAACTAGGTCAATAGGCCAAATTGAAGGAACATCTTGTTAACTCTGTAAAAGACGCATTTTTGCTACATCAGCTTGACATTTAATGAGAATGTTTATCTAAATGATATCTAAGCCAGATTCGAATATGGATCATGTAGGGTCAAAAACTAGGTCACTAGGTCAAATTGAAGGAAAATCTTGTTAACACTTTGGATGCCGCATTTTTTGCTTCAGCAGCTTGAAATTTGGTCAGAATGTTTGTCTGAATTATATCTAGGTCAAGTTCGAATATGGGTCATATTTGGTCAGAAACAAGGTCAATAAAGGAAAATATTGTTCAAACTCCGGAGGCCGCATTTTTACTTTGAGCAAGTTGAAAATTTGTCACAAGGTTGTCTTGATGATATCTAGTCTACGTTGGAATATGGGTCATATCAGGTAAAAAAATATAGATCACTAGGCCAAATGAAGGAAAATCTTGTTAACACTGGAGGTTGCATTCAGAATAATTGTCTTGATGTGTTTTGCATTGCAGTACATTGTATAATTAAGGTGAGCGATCCAGGGCCATCATGGCCCTCTTGTTTAAATTCATATTTTGTAGATTTTTTTGATGTGGGAAAGGGTTAATAAATTTATTAATTAATAAGCTGAACAATTTCGCAGCTCTGTTTGTAGATATACCAGGCAGTGAATACATACATAAAACAGGCAGTGTATATATACATATACCAGGCAGTCTATAGATACATATAACAGGCAGTGAATACATATGTATAACAGGTAGTCTATACATACATATACCAAGCAGTGTATACATACATATCGAGGGCTTGGCGTGAAACGGTTGTAACTAAAATCAGTATTTGTTTACCAAGGTTAATCACCTCGCCATAAAGTCTTTATAAGCGTTAAATCATTTTTCTTGGTAAACAATGGAAATTTAGGTGCCACTACTCGTTCTGAGCAATGGCACCTAAATTTGCATTGTTTACAAAGGGGTCAAAATTGCCCCTAAACTAGGGTTTTCAAAATAGGTTTTTAGTTACAACCGTTTCACACCAAGCCCTCGATATAACAGGCAATGTATACATACGTATACCAGGCAGTGTATATATACATATACCAGGCAGTGTATACATACATATAACAGGCAGTGTATACATACAAATACCAGGCAGTGTATAGATACTTATACCAGGCAGTGTATACATACATATAACAGGCAGTGTATACATACAAATACCAGGCAGTGTATAGATACATATACCAGGCAGTCTATACATACATACTTCAGGCAGTCTATACATACATATACCAGACAGTCTATACATACATATACCAGGCAGTATATACATACATATAACAGTCAGTCTATACATACATATATTAGGCAGTGTATAGATACATATACCAGGCAGTGTATAGATACATATAACAGGCAGTCTATACATATGTATAGCAGGCAGTCTATACAAATGTATACCAGGCAGTCTATACATACATATAACTAGCAGTGTATAGATACATATAACAGGCAGTCTATACATACATGTAACAGGCAGTGTATGCATACATATGTTTCAAGGACCCAGATAATTTAAAAGTTAAACCTAGACCAGAATCAGTCCCTAATGTTAGCTAGAATTTTTCAACTTAAAATGTACAATTTGCAAGGCAACTTTAAAACACATATATACATAACGTTGGTTTTATGCGAAACAATTGGTTTCACACAAAGCCCATGATTATATTGAAAACAATTTGCAGAAATTAATAAAGCCATCATGGATCCCTCAAAATGTACAATGGTATTGTTAAAACACAGATATAAGTTACGTTAGTTTTATGCAAAACGGTTGTAACATCCGATTCACATGAAGCACATGATTAGTAAAAATGATATGCATGAGTTTAAGTTAATAAACCTGGCATATCAATAAACATAGCGTTTAAGGATGTACAAGTTTCAATTGGCATTGATAAACCCAGATATACTTTACTTTGGTTTTATGCTAAATAGTTGTAACAACTACTTCGCACAAAGTGCATGATTGTTAAAAACGATATGCATGAGTTAATAAAGCGATATCAATAAATATAATATTTAAACCCTCCCTTTCCAACATACAACAAATTGCAGCAGACGGCTTTGAAAACATCTGCGTAAATATAATTATGCAAAAAATATGTATAAATGAAGGCATAATTATTGAATAGAATGGAAAACATTGTTGCAAAAGGAGAAATTGTTCATTTAAAAAGGTCAAGGCAAAGTTGTGCAAAATGTCTGTAAATGAAGGAATAACCACTGAAAAATGAAAACATTGTGGTAAAATGAGAAATTGCTTGTTTTAAAGGGATTCTGTTTGTATGTTAAGATTAATTCAGAGCTCCCATATCATGAGCATCGGGATTCTTTTTATATGTTCAGATTGATTCAGAGATCCCATACCATGAGAATCGGGATTCTGTTTATATGTAAGGATTGATTCAGAGATCCCATATCATGAGAATCGGGATTCTTTTTATATGTTCAGATTGATTCAGAGATCCCATATCATGAGAATCGGGATTCTGTTTATATGTAAGGATTGATTCAGAGCTCCCATATCATGAGAATCGGGATTCTGTTTATATGTAAGGATTGATTCAGAGATCCCATACCATGAGAATCGGGATTCTGTTTATATGTAAGGATTGATTCAGAGCTCCCATATCATGAGAATCGGGATTCTGTTTGTATGTTCAAATTGAGTGATAGTTGTTCATTTTGTATAATGGTAGTGAAATATTTAAATGATTGTTTGATTGGTGTTTAACGCCGCTTTCAACAATTGTTCAGTTATATCGCACTGTTTCCTGGGTAATTTACCAATATTACTGTGTCATTTATTACTGAGACCAGCCATGTATGATGCAACTGGGAACTAAACCAGGGACCTCCTGTAATTGAGGTGGCTGGTGATGTTATCACTACACCAACCTGACAGTAAATATTCAACTCTTTCCCACCTGTGTAGACGCATTTTGAAGCAATAGCAGCAGACGACTTTTGAAAACATTTTTGCCACAAGGAGAAATTGCTCATGATGACCAATTTCTTCTTTGGTTCAATGTTTTCAGTTTTATTTAACAATTAAGCTATCTTTTTTGTCACTATATTTTGAAAGTTGCATCTGCAGATTTTGTCTGTATGTGGAAAAGGGTTAAATGATGGACAGTTGCCAGTCTAGGGCTATCCCTAGGCAAGTAAGAAACATCATGTCTCCCTCATGTACGCTAAGTCTGGTGTAACTGGAAGTTATAACTGTCATTTTGACATGAATAAATCATTAGGTCCTGTCGGCAACTAGACTTGCATAATGGACTTGACCTGTAACAGTCTGGGACATGTCCATTTATATTAAGTGGGGGTTGGCTTAATTAATCCCTTTCCACATACAATGAATCGAAATTAGGCAGGCCATATTATCCTTTCCCATATTCAGACGCTTTCTGACAACTTTGCAGCATACAACTTTGCAACATCTTCGCAAAACAAGGACAAATCTCTGTAAATGAAAGTATATTAATTGCATAAGGTATAGTATAAAAAAACACTGGCAAAAGGGGAAATTGCCCATTATCAACTCTATAGGATAATAATACTTTCAAATTTAGAGATGTCCTTTATTTTTGCCTAATAACTGTTTTCAAAATCGGCAGCTGCAGATTTTGTTGTATGTGGGAACAAAGGTAACACTAGATAATGATCCTCTGTCTTAACCCTTTCCCGCATACGACAATTCTGCAGCAGACGACTTTGAACGTATTTTGGCAAAAAATAGAAAATCTCTATAATTGAATGGATAACCTATGACAAAAAGTGGAAAACATGGTGGCAAAAGGAGAAATTGCACGTTTTGTGCAATTTCTTCTTTTGTCAATATGTTTTCAAAAAGCTGTCTGCTGCAGAGGCGTCATAAAGCGTTTATATGAGGGAAAGGGTTAAAGCGTTTGCAGTACATGTCTTTGGAAAACGCTTACCTCCTCCTCCGTCTTAAAGCACTTGCAGTACATGTCTTTGAAAAATGCTAACCTCCTCCTCTGTCTTAAAGCGTTTGCAGTACATGTATTTGGAAAACGCTAACCTCCTCCTCTGTCTTAAAGCATTTGTAGTACATGTCTTTGGAAAACGCTAACCTCCTCCTCAGTCTTAAAGTGTTTGCAGTACATGTCTTTGGAAAACGCTAACCTCCTCCTCTGTCTTAAAGCGTTTGCAGTACATATCTCTTTGGAAAATGCTAACCTCCTCCTCTGTCTTAAAGCGTTTGCAGTACATATGACTTGGGAAAACGCTAACCTCCTCCTCTGTCTTAAAGCGTTTGCAGTACATATCTCTTTGGAAAATGCTAACCTCCTCCTCTGTCTTAAAGCGTTTGCAGTACATATGACTTTGGAAAACGCTAACCTCCTCCTCTGTCTTAAAGCGTTTGCAGTACATATGACTTTGGAAAACGCTAACCTCCTCCTCTGTCTTAAAGCGTTTGCAGTATGTGTCTTTGGAAAACACTTACCTGGTAGAAGTAGAAATTGAGAAGTAGACATTTCTCAACCTGATAAAGAAAAATAATCCTCTTTTCACAATGTTTTTCGACTTTGGTTAATACTTTCCCATCATACAGAACCAAACTCCAAAATTGTGGATAAAGGAGAAAGTGCTGATTCGGACTTATTTCTACTTTTGCTACAATGATTTCAACTTGTTTAACCCTTTCCCTCATACAGACGCTTTCTGACGCCTCTGCAGCAGACAGCTTTTTGAAAACATAGTGACAATGGCAAAGAAGAAATTACTTAAAACAAGCAATTCCTCCTTTTGCCACAATGTTTTCCACTTTTAGTCATAGGTTATCCATTCAATTAAAGAGATCTGACTGGCTGGTGTCAAGATAAGGGGGACCGGTACTACTGGTAACTTAGCCAGGAAACGCTGAGATACAACTGAAAAATTGCTTAAGGCAGCGTAATTAAAACACCAAGCACTCAATCAATTAATAATTCCATTTAAGGGAAATGGGGTTATTTAATTCATCATGACATGGTTGTACTGACACCTTCTGACAGTGAGAGTGCTGCATATTTCATCTGTCTGTCTGTTTACTGTCAAAGGGATATTTGATAAACTGAACCCTTAACACCTTTCCCTCATATAGATGCTTTCTGACGCCTCTGCAGCAGACGGCTTTTTGAAAACATAAGTGACAAAAGAAGAAATTGCACAAAACGTGCAATTTCTCCTTTTGCCACAATGTTTTCCATTTGTTGTCATAGGTTATTTATATCCATTCAATTATATAGATTTTCTATTTTTTGACGAAATAAATTATGTTCGAAGTCGTCTACTACAGAATTGTCGTATGAGGGAAAGGGTTAACACCTTTTCCTACATTCAACAAATCTACAGCAGACAATTGAAAAAACACTGCGCAAACGTAATTTTAAAAAAGGAAAACAAAGCTATTGCAAAAAGAGATGATCGATTTCAAGTTGAAATTTGTCAAAAAATATCTTGGAAAAGGAAGAAATTGCTCAAAACTAGTAGTATACAGCTATTTACTCCTATTGAGGTCAATAGTGCAAAACTATTCTTCTAAGTCAATGACTATTGACCCGAAATAGAGAACTATTGACCGAGACGAAGTCGAGGTCAATAGTTCTCTATTTCGGGTCAATAGTCATTTGCGAGGAAGAATAGTTTTTCACCATTGAACTCAAAAGGAGTAAATAGCTGTTTTATTATATATCTTCATGAAAAACGCATATTTTAACTAGTTTATTTATTACATTGCTGTCATCATTTTAATTGGGTAAATTTATGTAACATAAATGTAGATTCTAACATTAACACAGGATTATTATTTTAAATGCAGCAAGAATGCAGTATACTGTTACATGACACACGCGTTAAAATGTTGGTTATGCTCGTGCATGACGTCATTTCAAACAATAACATCATAACAAATGAACTATTGACTCGAAAATGGACTATTGGACCTGAATTTTAGAATAAAAGCAAAAAGGAGTCAAATAGTCATTTTTTATTGAATCACACGTGACTGCTTCTCGTCCAATCAAATACTTTGATTCATAGTAGGTATATAATAATAACAAATTATATACTTTGCATCAATGTTTGGTATAATTTGTATTGCCTGCCTTAGCCAAGAGAGACATAAGGATTACTTAATCACCTGTCTGTCTGTCTGTCTGTCTGTCTGTCACTCTTTCAATTACTTACATATGAGTAGGCAACAAATGTGATCCTTAAAAAAAAACAATTTCTCCTTTTGTCACAATGTTTTCAACTCATTTCAATGATTTAACTTTCATTTATAAAGATTTTCCGTATTTTTGCCAAGGGGATTTCAAAGTTGTCTGCTTCAGTTTTGCTGTATGTGGGTTATAAGTCAGAAACTACGTAGGGCTCATGAGGGCTTTATAATCCTGCTTCTTCTGCCAATTATTTAAGGGAGCAATATTATTATTATAAGAGCTGCAATTCTTCAGTCCTGAATGGCATAGACATCTATAGCTCTCTGGAGGTTTATGTTATCCAATAATTCAAATCAACCCTGCCAATTTTATACTGTCATAAAAAATGTGCTGACAGAAAATACACAGGGAAAACAACCTAATCCTTTCCCACAATCATGCAGACGCGTATATCAGCAGCATTTCAGAATGAGCAATTTAGTCTTTTGCCACAATGGTTTCAATTTTTTTTTTATTAATTATACTTTTATTTATACAGATTTTCATTTTGGTTTGTTCACTTAACCCTATCCCACATGCACCAAATCTCCATTTGGAGACTTGGTGAATGTGGGATAGGGTTAAGTGTGCAATATTTGATACAGATTCTAGAGTGGAATAACTAGACAATATTGACCTTAACTTGACCTTTGGGCTTTACATAAATCATATTAATCTGTATTATAAATCATATTAATTAACGTATATATAGCTAAATTTTGGTTATACATATATGGAGGGTTTCTAATTGTCAAGTGTCGAGTAAGAAAGGTCGAGTGTCGAGTAAGAACGGTCGAGTTAGAACGGTCGAGTAAGAATGGTCGAGTAAGAACGGTTGAGTGTCGAGTAAGAACGGTCGAGTGTCGAGTAAGAATGGTCGAGTGTCGAGTAAGAAAGGTCGAGTAAGAATGGTCGAGTGTCAAGTAAGATAAATTGAATAAGGAAAGTAAAATAAAAGCTACAGGTCCTCATCATTTTATTGGAAGAAAAAAAAAGTTTGGTTACTAAGCTACACACATGTATACACTTACAAATATTTGGATTCACCTGATTAATTATTGTTTAATAATGTAGTGACAAATGTGTATATTCTTAAATCAATCCCAACTTTGAGTTGTTTATTAACACAAATTGAGGTCAATGTTGTGTCATTAAAGAATTATTTCAGCATATGATTAATGTAAACCCTTTCCCTCATACGACAATTCTGCAGCACACAACTTTGAACATATATGTGGGTAAATATTGTGTTGGACGAGTTCCGTCAGCTTAGCTCTGGCAGAACTCGGCCAAAGGAATGAGTTCCAACGAAACAGTTTCCAATATTCATGCAATATTGTATATTATGACATGTTGTTTTAAACACTTCCAGCATTTAGAAAATTTACAATTGTTTTGAATTGCTTTGTTAAATTTACATTTATGATTTATTGCGCAATTATTGTCCTTTTCAATGGCTGCTAGGGACATAGAAAATATAAATATACGTCAACGCCATTTTTGTTTAACTAAGTCTTTGACAAAATGATACAAGAAGATGTGTTTACAACCATTTTTCTAACAGTGGACTTTATTCAGAAAAGAAGTTTTTTCTTATTCTGGTAATTATGCATGGATATTTGTGTTCTTTATTGACGATTTAGTGAATACTTTAAACATCATCTGCAAATGTATTTGGCCGATTTCAAAATGATTTTTGTAGAAGTGTTCCTTGGGTGACCCTCTACCAGATTACTACAAGCCATGTTGATTGGTAAACAGAAAAGTTATTATGATTATCATGACAAAAATAACATTGCATTACTCAAGTGAGTGATCCAGGGCCATCATAGCCCTCTTGGTTTGTATGCCTATCGATGTTCCACAGAATGTCACTGTTAGCTATACATTTAAAACATTAAAGGCTTTTCTTTAAATTCATTAAAGTTTGGATAGGAGCACTTTGTAATGTTACTGTATGGGAATAGTTCCTTCCCTAGTTAGCATCACCTCCAAAGGATCTTAGTGCAATATCGACAGATACTGCGTCCTTTGTTCATATGGAAAATAGAAGCCTTATCAGTAATTATATTGACTGTATTTGGTTGTACATAGCATATCATATTGTATTTTTAGCTCACCTGAGCTTTGCTCAAGGCGAGTTATTGTGATCGCCTTTTGTCCGGCGTCCGTCGTCCGTCGTGCGTCGTGCGTCGTCCGTCAACTTCTTCTCCTCAGTAACCAGTGGGTCAATTTGGATGAAACTTCACAGAAAGCATCCTCTCAATGACCTCACCAGAATTCCTTCAAATTTTTGGGATCCATGCAAAATTCTGGTTTCCATGGCAACGAAACCGAAAAAACTTCAAAATTCTTCTTCTCCCAAACTGGTTGGCAGATTTTCAAATAATTTGGTAGAAATGTTCCTTGGATGACCCTCTACCAGATTCCTTCAAGCCATGTTGATTGGTCAAAAAACACGGCCGCCAGGGGGGCGGGGCTATTTTGCCTTATATGGCTATAGTGAAAACTTAAAAAATCTTCTCCTCCGAAAGTGTCAGGCTGATTTTCAAATGATTTTGTAGAAATGTTCCTTGGGTGACCCTCTATCAGATTCCTTCAAGCCATGTTGATTGGTCGAAAAACATGGCCGCCAGGGGGGGCGCAGTGCTATTTTGCCTTATATGGCTATAGTGCAAACTTAAAAAATCTTCTTCTCCAAAAGTGTCGGCCCGATTTTCAAATAATTTTGTAGAAATGTTCCTTGGATGACCCACTTTCAGATTCCTTCACGCCATGTTGATTGGTCAAAAAACATGGCTGCCAGTAGGCAGGGCTATTTTGCATTATATGGCTATAGTGAAAACTTAAAAAATCTTCTCCTCCAAAAGAATCTGGCCGATTTTCAAATAATTTTGTAGAAATGTTCCTAGGGTGACCCTCTATCAGATTCCTTCACGCCAAGTTGATTGGTCGGAAACTATGGCTGCCAGGGGGCGAGGCTTATATAGCTAAAGTGAAAAAAAAATATAAAAAATCAGGTGAGCGATTCAAGGGCCATCATGGCCCTCTTGTTAATCATATTGATTACATATCTATTTTCAGGGAATGTAGAGATATCTATTGGCCGTGAAAAGCTGGCTTTCAATGGTGGAGCCTTTACATACTATGGTGTTAATGCTCTCAGTAAGTTTGTAACCCTTTCCCTTTTACAGACAAATTTTGATGCCTATGAAGCAGGTGACCTTTAAAATCATTGTGGCAAGAGGAGAAATTGCTCATAATGCGTAATGAATTCCTTTGCCATAATGATTTCAGCTGTTTTCATTAAATATATTTTAATATAGAGTGATTTTCCATATTTTTGCCTAGCTGTTTTTAAAGTCATAATTATGCTGTAGAAAAGTTTAACCCTTTACTTAGAATTTGAAATATAATCCTTTTTGTGTCACCCTGCATAGCATGGTAGGCACTTAGGGATTACTTTTTTTTTGTCCGGCATCTGTCCGTCCGTATGTCTGTCTGTACGTCACACTTTTTTGTCACACTTTCAAGAGCAGGAGCAGGTGCAGATGACACACGTGCCCCGCGGAGCACTCCATTCTAGTTTTCTGATACAGACTTCTTTAAATCAGATAGCTTAAACCCTTTCCCACATACAACAGGTCTGCAGCAGACAACATCGAAGACATCTTTAACAATTTCACACATACAACGAATCTGCAGCAGATGACTTTGAAAACTTCTAGGCAAAAGCACAACAAATCCATTTAAACGAAAGAACAATAATTTTATAGAGTTGAAAACATGCTGACAAAAGGAGTAATTGTTCGTTTTCTTCTTTTGTCGCCATGCTTTAAAAAAGCTGTTTGCTGCAGAGGCGTCAGAAAGCTTCTATATGAGGGAAAGAGTTAAATTTAATAGAAGACTTTTTGGAAAATCTCTATGAATATAAGTGTAGTTATTGAAAACTATGGAAAACATTGTGACAAACAAAGAAACCTGTCATCATGAGCAAAATTTGTGTCATTTTGACAGACTGTTTTCAAAAGTTTTCTAAAGTCATTGCGACATGCGTCATTCATCTTCCACCAATGGGCTAAGTCTACATGGAAAAGCAGCCAGCTGCTTGGGAAGATTGTTGTGTGGAGTACTGGTGTGAGAAAACTAGGAAATGCATGAGTAGGTGAACTGGCCGCCGTGGTATGACTGAGAAATTGTTAAAAACGGCGTTAAACCCCAAACAATCAATCCTTTTTATGCCACAGAAATTGAAGATATTGGGCCATAAACAAATACCCTGTCTGTCTGTTTATCTGTTTGTGGAAATCACATTATCAAATAATCATTGGCGATTACATCTGACTTGTGGGAGTTAAGGCTTTCATAACTGGCATGACTTGTCTCCGTGGTGACAAGACCTTTCTAGTGTTTCCAAAATGCTTTGAACCTGGGAATACGTCAAGGACATCATGGAACAGATGGTGAACATAATGAAAATTATTATTATATTGAGAAAAATAAGAAAGCATCATAGGAAAAGGAAAATAGCTTAGATTTTGTCTACTCAGACCCAGGCAGCAATCAGCTGAAAATTTGGCCACAAAGTTTTACAATTTACCATGTATAACAAATCTGCAGCAGACGTCATTGAAATCATTTAGTCAAAAATAATTGACACTCTATATAGATAAAAGAAGAATTATTAAACAAAGTAGAAAACATTGTGAGCAATTTCTTCTTATGTCACAATGTTTTCAAAAAGTCTCTGCTGCAGATCCGTCAGAAAACATCTGTTTGTGAGAAAGGGTTAAAACGAGGTAAGGAAAGATTGAACCTACTGTCTGTGTAAGAGAAATCTGAAAATAATTGGTGGTGTAGTGGTAGGGTATCTGCCTCAAATGTCGGAGGTTGTGGGTTCGTTCCCCAGCCAGGTCATATCAAGGACTTAAAAAATGGTAGTAATGGCTGCCCTCCTTGGCGCTCACGGTTGCTGGGTTAGCATTACATTTGACTGACTTGCTGGTGTCAGGATAAATGGACCAGTAGTACTTATCCAGGAAACACTGTGATATAACTGAAAAATTAATGAAAGCAGAATAAAACAGCAAACAATCAATCAATCAATATTATGTATGAAACATTTGTTTTTATTCTTTTATTTCTATTGCAGAGGTTAATGATAGAATTCTGGCCCCATCCTCATCAAGTGATAGCATATACGTAAAACACGAGCCCTACATCCCCGACTTCACAGTCAAAGCCACAGAAAATCTACTATTTTTGAAGGTCAAACGGGCACATTACATTGTCGCGAGGAGGGCCACACTTATGGCTAGAGATACTGAAAACACGCTAAAAGATGAAGAAGCTTTCACAAAGGAATGGACCAACTTCAACAAGATCAACGAAAGCAATAACTCGGAGGCCGCAGTTGAAGTTCATGATTCATCGGAGACAGAAAAACCACCCGATTACCCGAGTAATTGGACTCCGATACCAAGCTGTGCTAATATAAACGGAATGCAGAAAAGAACAGATAGCAAAGATTCAGGGTGGAGTTTTCCGACATCGGAGAGGCAACACAATGTGTCGGAGGGAAGTGATCTGGATGGTCGAGAAAATAAGCTCCTAGATACATCCGGATCAGACATCAAGTTTGATGCCGTTGAATTGACAAGTGTGCATTCTAGTGATAAGAAAATGAGTGATGTTGATCCCGATAGAACTAGCAGAGAGTTTGAAACCATGCTGGATGTGAATGAGCTAGAACGCTGTGATAGTCATGGATTCGGTGACGAGGAGCACGGGGACGACGGGGAGTTCACGCCTCTTGTGGGTTCATCAATTGTGAACGGTGGAGCAGGAGATCCCATTGCTTAACCCTTAAACTATAGACGCTTTCTGATGCGGATGACTTTTAGAAAACAACGCGACAAAAGCAGAAATTGCTCATGATGTGCAATTTCTCCTTTTGTCTAAATGTTTTCCAGATCTACACAATTATTATGATTTTTATCTGTAGATGTTTTCCATAATTTTGAATTAGGTGTTTCCAAAGTTGTCTGCTGCAGATTTGTTGTATATGGGTAAAGGTTATCACTCCCTTGTCCACTAACAACACATCTGAAGCTGATGGTTTTGAAAAGAACATAATACCTCTCTATAAATGATGGTGTATTTATTGAAAAGAATTGAAAACACTGTGACATCAGGAGAAATTTGCTCATCAGGGGAAATTTATCCTTTTGTCACAATATTTTCAATGGCTGTCTGCTGATTATGCGTTGCATGTGGTAAAGGGTGAAGTTTGAGCTGGAATACCAGTAAATAGGCCTTTCGATATTTGCAACAAGTGTAGTTTCGAACGGTCCAAATCTGTGACTGTCATAGACAGTTTAACCCTTTCCGTCATAAAGACGCTTTCTGACGCCTCTGCAGCAGACAGCTTTTTAAAAACATAGTGACAAAAGGAGAAATTGCACAAAACGTGCAATTTCTCCTTTTGCGACAATGTTTTCCACTTTTTGTCATAGGTTATCCATATAATTAAGGAGATTATCTATGTTTTGACAAAATGCGTTCAAAGTCGTCTGCTGCAGAATTGTCGTATGAGGGAAAGGGTTAACTACACAAGGTACAAATATCAAAAGGGCCATTTTTTTGCAAACAAGTTCATACACGAGTTCTATGTAAAGAGAAAAGGGCAGGTATATTATTTGTTTTGGTGTAATATATTTTCACTGAATGAATCGGGAAAGTATATATTTGTGAATTATTTATCTCCAATTGAAATTATGTTTTTTCTTTCGTTTTTAAATGTGGTATACATTTTGTTACACTTAAAAGAAACCGATTCATGCTTTTTAACCCTTTCCCTCATACAGACACTTTCTTAAGCCTCCTGCTGCAGACGAATATTGCTCAAAACAAGCAATTAGTCCTTATGCCACAATGTTTTCAACTTGATTCAATAATCATTCATTCATTTAAAGGGATTTGCCACCATTGTTCAAAAACTATATCAAAGTCTTCTGCTGCACCAGTGTTGTATGGTGGAAAGGGTGAAAATAGCATGAAACGGAAGTTGTACCACAATAAAGCTTGAATATGGCGGAATAACGTCATATGTTTTTAAACGATTTATTATACCTTTTCCACATACATCAATTTTGCAGCAGACGACTTTGACAGTATCTAGGCAAACACACAGAAAAGCTCTGAACAAGTAGGGATAATTACTGAAATGAAATGAGTTGAAAACATTTTGTCAAAAGAAGAAATTAATTGTTTTGAGTAATTTCTTCTTTTGTCACAGTGTTTTCAAAAGTCATCTGCTGCTATTGAGTCTGCAGGTGTGAAAGGTTTAGTGCCATAAGCATATTCTAGAATCATGCATTCTGTAACTTATGGAATTCTTACAGATCATTAAAGATAACACTTAACCCTTTCCCACCTGAAGCAATAATTCTATGCGTCTGCATCGCACATCATTTAAAATCATTGTGGCAACCAGATAATTAGGAGCAATTTTTCCTTTTGCCACACTTTTATCTGTTCCATTTAATTAGTATACTTTCATTTTTAAAGAATTTCTTGACTTTTTCCTTCTTTTTTCAAAGTCGTCTGCTGCAGATTTGTTGCATGTGGGAAAAGGTTAATAGTCAAACTATTATTTGATATAATCACTGTTTTAAATAATAAGTTTATCAGAACATCATCCATTGTTATTTCTCAATAATCTTTTCAAAAGCTTACAATCATGTTATTTCTTTTCTCATTGAAGTCCTATGTTTTGGCAATACATTTGAAATTGTTTTGAGACACAAAGGTTAGGATTTGTTATCCCCGGCCACAAGCGGAAGGGAAACTGGCTGGGCTTTATCTTTCCGCCATGGTTGGATAGATTTGATGAATTTCATATCGAAATTTTAACCACTATATGGAAATGTTAACCACCATATGGAAATGTTATCCACTATAGGGAAATGTCAGTCGTCAAGCTTTACACAGATAGTGTATATGATTTAAATTACATGGAAAGGGAGATAATTGTCTTATTTAAGTCTAATTTAGTATATATCTTGTTATCTCCCTTTAATCAATTGTTCATTTAAAATTACCAGGTTTTATGTCCAATCTTCAGGAAAATTAATCAGAATTTTAACCCTTTCCCTCATATAGACGCTTTCTGACGCCTCTGTAGCAGACGGCTTTTTGAAAACATAGTGACAAAAGCAGAAATTGCACAAAACGTGCAATTTCTTCTTTTGACACAATGTTTTCCACTTTTAGTCATAGGTTATCCATTCAATTATAGAGAGTTTCTATTGTTTGACAAAATATGGTCAAAGTCGTCTGCTGCAGAATTGTTGTATGAGGGAAAGGGTTAATCTTCAACAAATCTCGGTCAAGCTCCAAATCGGGTCCCCGGCTCAAATGGAGAAGCACTTTTGAACACTCCATAGGCCTTATTTGTAATGAAATCTTTCTGAAAGTTCATCAGAACATTCATTTCCATCGAGTCTCATTCATTATTGAAACTGGGTCAAGATTGGTGATTACTAGTAGGTCACTTAGTCAAATTGAACACTGTAGAGGCACCAAACATAGTCCACAAATTTTAAAATATATTTGTTTAGTAACTGGTTTACCGTAAACAATTTTTTTTTTTTTGTGGGGGATCTCATTTCAACAAATTAACTTGTATAACTGTCAAAATAACCTTTTGTCTGATGGCAACTTTTTAAACTTTTCTAAAACGTAAAACAATGCTTGAGTGATGGTCTAGGGAAATCAATCTTAACATAATTATTATAAGCACAGAAAAATACCAGCCTGGCCATAAATAATACTGGATGTTAACCCTTTCCCAATTGCAGACGTTTGACGCATCTGCAACAGAAGAATTTTCAAAACATGCAGCAAAAGGAGAAATTTGCATCAACAGTCTAACTAAAAAATAATTTCCCAAACTTAAATAAATAGCAATATTGAGAGCATTCCTTTTGTGATTTTAAACAAACCTTTTTGTAACATGTAATGATCAAGGCAAGATTTTTTTTTTTACATAACCGCTAAAGATAAAAAAAACATAAAAATAAAAGTAAAGATTTGCCTACTTATTTCAAATAGCTAGAGGTTACATTGACTATTGTTTATATATATGCAGACAAATTTTATTATACTCCACTAAATTTCCAATACCGAGAACAATTGCATTGAAGTTCACAATAGTTCATTTATGATATAAACGAAGTCGATGACATTGTAAAAGAGCTGACCTTTAAGCTCTGAGATAATTGAACAGGAGAAAAACAGCCATTTTTCACCAAAATGTGTAAAATGTTTTTAAATTATGCATTAGAGCCAAACACTGACGCTCAATAAAAATAACTGCGATTAAGCGTCTATTTCTTGCATGTCTTTTACATGACAAAGTGTTGAAATGGGACCATGTGATTTTCAAATAGTTTGTTTACTCCTTTTGTATAGGAAGAAGCATTTTTATCAAATACAGGTTGAACAGTGGGGTCACGGAAATTACATTGATATATCCAAATATATGAAAACTACAAAAATTGCGATTAAAAACCAATCTCTATATATGTAACAAAGAAGGGGTAGGTTTGGGACTTTAAAAATTAAGATTTCAGATCTTGACATAGTGCCTACTGTATAATGATTGAATAGAATTAAAAGAAATTGTAGCAAGACTCTATAGATGTGTCAAAATGTGACGGGGGAATGGTGAAAGAAAGAAAGGAAAAATGGAAGTATAATTGTGAGACAGAGTAGAAAGTTTTTTTCTAATAAAAAGAACTTGCTTGTTCTGAGAAATATTTTCTTTTCCCGTAATGTTTTAAGCACTATCTGCTTTAGAGATGTTAAAAGTAAACTTTTCAGGTAATGGATTTAGGCTTTTTAAAATCCTCTTATTTAGACTTTTGAAGAATTTTTAAAAATGTGTTTACTATAATATAGATTTAACCCTTTCCCACATACAACAAAGCTGCAGACATCAACTTTGAACACATCTAGGCAAAACTATGAGAATTCTCTATATATAAAAGCATTATTATTGAATAGAGCTGTAAACAATATGACAAAAGGAAAAATTGCTCATTATGAGCAATTTCTCCTTTTGCCACATTGTTTTCAAAAGGTGTCAGAAAGCATCTGTATGTGAGTAATTGTTGATATAAATGTGTATAAAGAAAAAGGATATGAAAGGCATTACTTATTACTTACAGCAAGTCACTAACCTGTACTATACATCAAACACTATATTTTGACTGACAAATGACTTGTTTTGGTTACCAACTGGTATAATGGTGTTAACCCTTTCCCTCATATAGGCGCTTTCTGATGCCTCTGCAGCAGACAGCTTTTTGAAAACATAGTGACAAAAGAAGAAATTGCACAAAACGTGCAATTTCTCCTTTTGCCACAATGTTTTCCGCTTTTTGTCATAGATTATCCCTTCAATTATAGAGATTTTCTATGTTTTGACAAAAAACGTTCAAAGTCGTCTGCTGCAGAATTGTCATATGAGGCAAAGGGTTATAGTGAGTACCGAGATTTGTATAACGATAGTTATCCATTCCTCACATACAATGAATCTGCAGCAGACGACATTGAAATCACATGGAGAAATATATCCAAAAATCTTTTTTATATAACAGTAGTTTTTCGTATATAGTCGAAAAACATTGAGGCAAAAAGAGTAACAGCTCAACATGATCAATTTCTCCTTTTGCCGCAATGTTTTCAAAAGTCGTCTGCTTCTAATGTGTTAGGTCTATATGTGGGAAACGGTTTAGCTTGTTTCAGAAAAATTGTGGTTTTTTTTCTTATTGATTGTTTATATTTACATACTACTTAGTTCGGCCAATATTGTGTGATAGGATAATTGTAGAAAGAATGAATGTTCCAACATTTTATTAACTCTTTCCCTCATACGACCATTCTGCAGCAGACGACTTTGAACATATTTTGTCAAAAAATAGAAAAATCTCTTTAATTGAATGGATAACCTATGACTTAAAGAAGAAAACATTGTGGCAAAAGGAGAAATTGCTTGTTTTGAGCAATTTCTTCTTTTGTCACTATGTTTTCAAAAAGCCGTCTGCTACGGAGGCGTCAGAAATCGTCTATATGAGGGAAGGGGTTAATTATGTTTTACTCTACTTAGACATATGTTACTGTAACCTTTTTCTGGCATTCAGTTGACTTTTGAAACCTATGAAGAAAACAGAGAAGTTGCTGATTAAAAACAAAGTGCTTCTTATTCCCGTAACTGGCCGAGCCCCAGTAGCTCAGTCGGTAGCGACGCGGGCTGTCAATCCAGGGTTTATGGGTTAAAATCCCGGCTCGGCCAACTTTCTTTCTGCCGATTGACAAAAGTCATTGCGACACGCGTCATTCCTCTTCCACCAATTGGCTAAGTCTATGTGGAAAAGCAGCCAGTTGCTTGGGAAGATTGTTGTGTGGAGTACTGGTTTGAGAAAACCAGGAAATGCACTGGCCGCCGTGATATAACTGAGAAATTGTTAAAAACGGCGTTAAACCCAAATCAATCAATCAATCAATTCCCATAATGGTTTCAAATTCAACTTATTACAAAAGCTACTCTTACAATTTTCCACTAAGTGGGAATTTATTATCCTCTTCAATGATTTCAAAACTCTCCTACATATGCTTATCACATAAAGGTTTTAAGAATTTTGTCACATCCTGCACACTAGAATTTGAGTAGAATATTTTGCTTTATTGAAAAAATTAGATTGTGTCACGATTATGGTTTATAAAGATAATGTAGGAATAGTGAATAGTGTATTACTAGTAGTGGTTCATAATACAAATGTCGAAAGACATCTTTAACCCTTTCCCTCATATAGATGCTTTCTGACGCCTCTGCAGCAGACGGCTTTTTGAAAAACATAGTGGCAAAAGAAGAAATTGCACAAAACGTGCAATTTCTCCTTTTGCCACAATATTTTCCACTTTTAGTCATAGGTTATCCATTCAATTATGGAGATTTTCTATGTTTAGACAAAATACGTTCAAAGTCGTCTGCTGCAGAATTGTCGTATCAGGGAAAGGGATAACCATTTCACACATTCAGCAAATCTGTAGTAGACAACTTTGAAAACATATATTGTAGGGAAAACATGAAAAATCGGTACAAATAAAAGTTTAATTATTGAATAAGAGAAAATTGCTTGCCACAACGTTTTCAACTTAACCCTTTCCCTCATACGACAATTCTGCAGCAGACGACTGAACTTATTTTCTCAAAACATAGAAAAACTCCATAGTTGAATGGATAACCTATGACAAAAAGTGGAAAACATTGTTGCAAAAGGAGGAATTGCACGTTTTGTGCAATTTCTTCTTTTGTCACTATGTTTTCAAAAAGCTGTCTGCTGCAGAGGCGTCAGAAAGCGTCTATATGAGGGAAAGGGTTAACCCTTCCCAAAATACAACAAATTGGTAACAGACATATATTTAAAAGTATCCAGGCAGAACTATGGAAAAATATCTTTAAATAAAAGTATAATTAACACAAAAGAGTTTAAAATGTTGTGACTTAAGGAGAAAATTACTGATTATGAGCAAGTTCTCCATTTTGCACTTTGTTTTCAAAAATCATCTGCTGCAGATATGCCAAATTGTGTCTGCATGGAGGAAAGGGTTAATGATTGAAACTTTCTACTTTTAACCCTTTCCCTCATATAGGCGCTTTCTGATGCCTATGCAGCAGATGGCTTTTTGAAAACATAGTGACAAAAGAAGGGTTTGCTCAAAACAAGAAATTTCTCCTTTTGCCACAATGTTTTCCACTTTTAGTCGTAGGTTATCCATTCAATTATAGAGATTTCCTATTTTTTGACAAAATATGTTCAAAGTCGTCTGCTGCAGATTTGTTGTATAAGGGAAAGGGTTAAAACAATATGTTAGCATTTGGGATTTGGAACCAGGTTGTCCTGGGTTTGATCCCCAGTCGCAGCATGACGGTCATGGTGGAGTACCATTGGGCAAGGTACATTTCCTAGCCAATTACTGGTTTGTTTACCAAGGGATCATGAAAAAGTGAATGTAGCTGTAATGTAACTGAAATAATCTTGAAACCGTTGTAAAACCCCAATGCGTTTAGCTATTAAGAATACTTTTTGAAATGACTCATTATGTTTTGATGGCTAAGAAAATATTGAAGCATAATGAGCTTTACCTATTTCCAACAAAGATTAGCTTCTACCCCCTCCTCCTTCAATGTTTTAAAAGTTATCTGATGCAAAACTGACCAAAATCACTGTAAGATCAATGAATGATAATAATCCCCTTCCCTTATACAGACATTACTAGCGCTTTTGCAGCAGACGACTTTTAAGAACATTGCAACAAAAGGAGAAATTGCTTATGATGAGCGATTTCATCATTTGCCACAATTTTTTCAACACTTATAGAATTGTTCTATATTGCCTAGTTGATTTCAAAGTCATCTGCTGCAGATGTTTTTTTATGTTGGCAAGTATTGAGAATAGATTGTAGTAGTATAAGCATTGTGTAGTTAAAACTTGACTTGTGCACATTACATGTATAAAAATGATACACTATATTTAAATTGTGCTTTTTAATTCTGGTGATATATTTATCTTGTTGCCATTTTCTCTGTAATTAACCGTTTCTCTTATACAACTAATCTGCAGCAGACAACTTTGAATACATATGGCAAAAAATATTCAAAACATTTTTTAACGAAAGTATAATTTTTGAAAAGAGTTGAAAACATTGTAGTCAAAAAGAAATTGCTCATTAAGAGCATTTTTTTTCTTTTACCACAATGTTTTTAAAAGTCATCTGCTGCAGAGGTGACAGAAGGATATTGTTGGGAAAAGAGCTATACACCCCTCTTTATCTGGACCTCTGATGGCAGACTCACAGGTGTTCATGAGTCCCGTTTATCCACAAATGATAAAGGAGTGACATGATGTAATATATGAGAACTAGTTAAAGTCAAAAGTTCCAAAGAAATGTGCAAACCCTTTTGGTTAGTTATTGCTTTAACCATTTCACACATTCAGTAAAGCTGTAGTAGACAACTTTGAAAACATATATTGTAGGGAAAAAATGAAAAATCGCTACAAATAAAAGTTTAATTATCGAGTAAGAGTTGAAAACATTGTGGCAAAAGGAAAGATTGCTCATTTTGAGCAATTTTTCTTTTCGTCACAATGTTTTCAAAAGTCGTTTGCTGCTGAGGCGTCAAAGCCTCTTAGTGTGGGAGATGGTTAAATTGAATAGCAAATATATTAACTTGTCATTTCAAATCTTCTTATGTATCTTATTTATTTAAGTATTTATCAGCTTCGAGTTTAGAATATTATATGCACAGATAGACAGAGATGCCAAAAAAAAAATGGTTTCCAAAGTTGTACACAAATTTGACCAATAAAAATTGAAACTTCATTTTATTTTATTTGCATGGTGTTGAACTCTTCATATAACTTGTTTTTCCACTATACCTCAGTTTTGCTTAGTTAATTTATCATTTATTCTAACACTGATGCATCAGCCGTAGTTTATCCCAATGAACCTAAATTCAAAGAAGGAAAGACTTTACTTCCATTTTTAGCTCAATTATTCGAAGAATTAAAGAGCTATATTCTACTCACCCTGGCATTGGCGTCACACCTTGGTTAAGGTTTCATTTATTACACCATATCTCAGTTATTACTTGATGTATTGCATTCAAACTTTATACAACCTTTCCCATCCATCACAGCTATGTAATTACTTAAGTAAGATAACTCGATCCTGCATTTAATGCAAATTATGGCCCTTTTCGGTCTTAAAAATTCTGGGTATAGTTATGCATGCAACTTCATTAAGAGACCATATCTCAGTAACTACTTGATGCATTGCATTCAAACTTTATACAACTCATCCCAACAATAACACCTATATAAACAATCAAGTTAGATAACTATCCTGCATATAATGCATAAATGGCCGTTTGTTATTTGAATTAGAAATTCAGGTTAAGCGGTGGAAAAGTGGACCGCGCTGTCTTACGGACAGCTCTTGTTTATTTAATGTATGGAAACGGACCAAACCAATAATTTGTTAGAAACATAGAGATATATAGTACTGTGATGTTGTTCATTCCAAACAGTGCAATTCTACTATTAGTGCAAACTTTTTCTACAATGTTCTGAATTAAAAATGTAATGCTTGCATGAACCTCGAGAAAAATATTTATATAACAAATTGAAAAACAAAAATGGAAAAATAGCAATTTATCATTTCCCCACAATGTTTTCAAAACTTGTCTAATGCAAATATTTTGAATGTTGTTTGTATCAGGGATATACTTCTTTGTTTAACACTTTCCAACTAATAACAAATATGCAGTTAACAATTGATACTAAAAAGAGTTGAAAGAATTGTGGCAAAAGAAAACAATGCTCATTATGAAAAATTTTCTCTTTTTGCCTCGTTGTTTTCAAGGTGTCTTATGCAGATGTGTCAATATGCATCTTCATGTTAGAAACGGTTTAACCCTTTCCCTCATACGACAATTCTGCAGCAGACGACTTTAAACATATTTTGTCGATAAATAGAAAATCTCTATAACTGAATGGATAACCTATGACTAAAAGTGGAAAACATTGTGGCAAAAGGAGAAATCGCTTGTTTTGAACAATTTCTACTTTTGTCACTATGTTTTCAAAAAGCTGTCTGCTGCAGAGGCGTCAGAAAGCGTCTATATGAGGGAAAGGGTTAAGACACAAGCTCAATAGACCTTTGGCAATTATAATGTGCAATGATTTATGTTTTATTAGATGTGATATTTTTGATTTTTTTTACCCATTCACACTTGCAGACACGTTTCAAGGCAACTGCACTTTTGGAATGATTGTGTCAAAAGGAGTAATTGTTCATTGATCAATTTCCCTTTGCAACAAAGTTTTCAACTCTATTCTTTGATAATACTTTCATTTACAAGAGTATTTCCATTGTTTTGCCTGGATGTTTTCAAAGTTGTCGTCTGCAGATCTGTTGTATGAGGGAAAGGGAAAAATGCAACCTTCAGAACTTTGCTGCAAGAAAGGGAATTCACTTAACCCTTTCCCACATACAACAAATCTGCAGCAGAGGACTTTGAAAGCATCCAGGCAAATAATTGTATTGAAAATCTCTATTAATGAAAGTATATTTATTGAATAGAGTTGAAAACATTGTGGCAAAAGCAGAAACTGCTCATTATGTGAGTTCACATATTTTTAAATGTTGTACACTGCAGAATATATCGGTCAAAGAAAGTTATATTTTTAGATGAGAGTTGAACACATTGTGGCAAAAACAGAAACTGCTCATTATTTCAGTTCACATAGTTTCAAATGTTGTCTACTGCAGAAAATCTAAGTCAAAGAAAGTTATATTTTTAGGTAAGAGTTGAAAATATTCACATATTTTCAAATGTTGTCTACTGCAGATGCGTCAAAATGCGTTTGCAAGTGGGAATGATAAACAATCAATGAAAAAATAAATAATTTTGAAGGCCGTTCCTCGGAGCCATTGTCTCCCTTAAGTTAAGAGTGGAGTTACCACTCGTAACTGTCACTCACAATATGAACTAAGACCATGGATAAAAATTGTTTTTCATCTGTTTGTATTGTTATCAATACAACAATTCTGCAGCAGACGACTTTGATCATATTTTGTCAAAAAATAGAAAATCTCTTAAATTGAATGGATTACCTATGACTTAAAGTGGAAAACATTGTGGCAAAAGGAGAAATTGCTCGAGCAATTTCTTCTTTTGTCACTATGTTTTCAAAAAGCCGTCTGCTGCAGAGGCGTCAGAAAGCGTCTATATGTGGGAAAGGGTTAATTATGGTTTAGTGGATTTCAATTTCTTTCTAGCATGTGATTAGATCTACGCATTAGGAGTAGTTTCTACATTTGCCACAATAAATTTCAAGAGGCGTCAAAAAGTTTCTGTGTGTGGGAAAGGGTTAATCTCATCAAATGATACTTAACATGCCACAAATCTGTGGCAGACAGCTTTAAAAAGATTTAGGAAAAAACGTTTTCCCACATAAGACAAATCTGCAGCGGAGGACTTTGAAAATATCCATGCAAAAACACTGAAAATCTCTATAAATGAAGGTTTAATTTATGAAATGAGTTGAAAACATTGTGACAAAAGGTTATATTGCTCGTTATGAGCATTTCTCCTTTTGACACAATGATTTCAAAAGTAGTCTGCTGCAGAGGCATCAGAAAGCGTCTGTATGTGGGAAAGGGTTAAATTTCTCACAATGATATCAAAAGTTGTCTGTTGCAGAGACGTCAGAAAGGGTCACAGTATGAGGGTATTGGTTTATGTGTAGCCTTTCTAGTTTTTGAAATAAACCATTGAGTGTGAAATATGTTACAAATAGAGACATCAAAAAATTAATTATTATCCCTTACCCTCAGGTAACATTTGTAGATTTAACACCTAATACTCTGGATTTATTGGAGAAAAGTATATAAATGAAAACAAATGAAAATGTAACATATTACGCAAAGATAACGACTGCATATTGCTGATAATACTCTTTGCTTCAGAGTCAATTGTTTCTGATTACTTTTAAGAAAACTATTTGCTTCAGAGTCAATTGTTTCTGATTACTTTTAAGAAAACTATTTGCTTCCGAGTCAATTGTGTCTGAGTACTTAAGTAATTATTTGCTTCAGAGTCAATTGTTTCTAATTACTCTAGAAAATGATTTGCTTCAGAGTCAATTGTTTCTGAGTACTTAAGACAACTATTTGCTTCAGAGTCAATTGTTTCTGATTATGTTAGAAAACTATTTGCTTCAGAGTCAATTGTTTCTGAGTACGTTAGAAAACTTATTTGCTTCAGAGTCGATTATTTCTAATTACTCTAGAAAACTATGCTTCAGAGACAATTGTTTCTGATTATGTTAGAAAACTATTTGCTTCAGAGTCAATTGTTTCTGAGTACGTTAGAAAACTTATTTGCTTCAAAGTCAATTGTTTCTGAGTATGTTAGAAAACTATTTGCTTAAGAGTCAATTGTTTCTGAGTACTTAAGAAAATGATTTGCTTCAGAGTCGATTATTTCTAATTACTCTAGAAAACTATGCTTCAGAGTCAATTGTTTCTGATTACTCTAGGAAATGATTTGCTTCAGAGTCAATTGTTTCTGAGGACTTAAGAAAACTATTTGCTTCAGAGTCAATTGTTTCTGAGTACTTAAGAAAACTATTTGCTTCAGAATCAATTGTTTCTGAGTACGTTAGAAAACTTATTTGCTTCAAAGTCAAGTGTTTCTGAGTACTTAAGAAAATGATTTGCTTCAGAGTCAATTGTTTTTGATTACTCTAGGAAATGATTTGCTTCAGAGTCAATTGTTTCTGATTACTTTAGAACATGATTTGTTTTAGGTGTCAAGCAATGTAAACACACTGAAAGAAGGGGTCATATTCATTAACTTGTCAGTCAATTTCTTTTGTACTTTCAAATTGAAATGTATAAACATAAGTCAATAAAATTGGATTTTTTATTTTGTTTACCCTGAATTCCGGCAACTGTAACCCTTTCCCACATACAACAAATCAGCAACAGACGACTTTGAAAAATTACACTCAAGTAAAAATATGGAAAATCTCTTTAAATTAAAGCATAATAATTGAATAGAGTGGAACAATTGGTGGCTTAAGAAGAAATTGCACTTTATGAGCAATTTCTCCTTTTACCACAATGTTTTTCAAAAAACGTCTGCTTCAGATGTGTCAAATTGCATCAATAAGTGGGAATGGGGTAAAAACATCCTTGATTTTGACATGTTTATAGATTTATCTTTACCAGATATTGATAGATGAATAGTGAACAAGTTTACCCAGGCTAGACTGCAGATCAACCTGCAAGCTGATCTTGGTCTACACTGTACACATTAATGGTTTAACATTCTTCCACATACAGATGCTTTTTGATTCATCTGCAGCAGATGACTTTTAAAAACATTGTGGCAAAAGTTGAAATTCCTCATCATAAGAACTCCTTTTGTCACCATGTTTTCAAAGTCAACTGCTGCAGATTTGTTATATTGTCGCAAAGGGTTTAAAGATGTGCAAAACAAGCTTTACAAATGTTGTTAAAAGTCACATAGGTCAGGTTAAAGGTTAACATAAATATACAACTAAAGATCATTCAGCTGTGCAATATTGAAGTAAACAGATTTAATCTTTTCCCTCATACGACAATTCTGCAGCAGACGACTTTAAACGTATTTTGTTAAATCATAGAAAATCTCTATAATTGAATGGATAACCTATGACTAAAAGTGGAAAACATTGTGTCAAAAGGAGAAATTGCTCGTTCTGAGCAATTTCTTCTTTTGTCACTATGTTTTCAAAAAGCCGTCTGCTGCAGAGCATCAGAAAGCGTCTATATGAGGGAAAGGGTTAATAACAAATTTCTTGAACTCGTTAAATAAAACTTTACATGAAATGACAACTATGTCAGATCCTATATGAAAATCATTCAGCTGTGCAATATTTTAGTAAACAGATTTAATCCTTTCGCACATACATAAATTCTGTAGCTGTCAACTTTTAAGAAACATCAAGGCGAAAATATGAAAAATGTCAATAAATTTATGTATGATTAATTGACTATAGAATAGAGTTGAAAACATTATGACAAAATGAGAAATTGCTGATAATGAGCAATTTCTCCTTTTGTCATATTGATTTCGAAAGACGTCTGCTCCAGGTGTGTCAAAATGTGATTACAGTGGGATAACTTGACACTCATTAACTTTCATGAAATTTTAGGACATTAAGTTCAAATATCCTGAGTAAAATACATCATGATCCAATTTAGAAGGGATTATTCACACATAATGCAATCAGTCAGTTTTGTATGCAGTGCACAGAGATGCTAATACTGCATGCCATTCAAATCTTGGAGAAAATGAAATGACCTTCCATAATAATATTGGGAAATGGTTGAAGTGCCATGCAGTCAAACTATCATTAATCCTTTCCCCCCATACAATAAATCTGCATCAGACGACTTGTAAAACATTTAGTCAATACTATGGAAACTCTATAAATGAAAGAACCTTTATCGAATAAAGTTGAAAACATTGTGGAAAAAGGAGCAATTTATCCTTTTGTCACAATGTTTTCAAAAGTCGGCTACTGCAATTAAAGGCGCCAGATATTGTGTGTGTGAAAGTGAGAAATGGCTAAATGGGCGGTTTGTTTTTGATTTGTTTTCTACTGGCTTGATGGATCAGTCACAATGAATAAATACCATCCCTGTAACCCCTCCTGGAGAAGAATGTGACTTTTGTCATTTCTAGAATTTTAGAAGTCTTTGGTTTGAAACTTACCAGAGATGGGGAGGGAGAAGAGCATGAAAACATTATTTCAATTATTTTTTTCTTACACATAATTTGAACATTTTAATTTGAATACTTTATCCTTTATAACTATTTTGTCAAAAGCGGGTAAAATTATTACACATTGCTTTTTTTTTGGAACACATTTTGATTAATCTTTGATAAGAAAAGTGTATTTTTTTCCCCAGAGGTTTGTTTGTTTCATCCCCCTCCAATTTCTATCATAATCAGCATGATTTATGAGCAATTTCACTATCTGTATTTGAGTCAATCACACTAAACACCAGTCTTTGAGACTTGGTGGCCAGCTTAACCCTTTCCCAACATACAACAAATCTGCAGCAGACGACTTTGAAAACCTCTTAAGCAAAAACACGGAAATTCTCATTTACTATAAATCAGTAACATTTTCTGAAAATAGTTAAAAAAAAATTAACAAAACGAGAAATTGCTAATAACGAGTAATTTCTGCCTTTACCACAATGATTTCAAAAGTCGTCTGCTTCAGAGGTGTCAGAAAGCGTCGGAATCGGAGAAGGGGCTAAAACTGGCGCAGTTAATTATAGATATTCATAAGTCATTCAAGTCTGGAAGTCTTTCAAGTCTGGAAGTCTTTGAAGTCTGGAAGTCTTTGAAGAATGGTTTAATTACCAAAACCTACTTTACATATGAACCAGTGCATGAGAAAAACGTACAAGTAGGCAGACACTTTTCAACTTCTGTGGATTGTCTGTTTCAGGAATCATTACTCTATATCTCTATCCCCTGAGACGGAATGTGTTCGCCCGAATCAGATCAGGATGATCTGGATCGAAACATTACATAGAGTCCATAATGTTGGTTTTCTAGTGGAACTGCTCATATTACTTTGCAAGCTTCATTAGAAGTAACTCGTGTTGATTGGCTCATTTATAAAAAGTGTAGATTAAGATATGTCTTGGCATCTATATAATCTGATCTAAACTGTCACAATATTTGAATGTTCCTGAAATCATTGAAACATTGCAAAGTAAGATCAGATAGCATGACTGCACAGGATCTATATTTATTGCAAATTGAGGGCTTGGCGTAAAACGGTTGTAACTAAAAACCTATTTTGAAAACCCTGGTTTAGGGGCAAGTTTGACCCCTTTGTAAACAATGCAAATTTAGTTGCCATTGCTCAGAACGAGCAATGGCACCTAAATTTCCATTGTTTACCAAGAATAATGATTCAACTCTTTTAAAGACTTTATGGGGAGGTGATTAACCTTGGTAAAAAAAATACCAATTTTAGTTACAACCATTTCACACCACGTCCTCGTTAATGACCAATAGTTTATATGCCTGGTACATGGTTGGTTTATTTTAGAGATAGAAAGCTAGATATAGGAAAATTAACCCTTTCCCTCATGCGACAATTCTGCAGCAGACGACTTTGAACATATTTTGTCAAAACATAGAAAATCTCCATAATTGAATGGATAACCTATGACTAAAAGTGGAAAACATTGTGGCACAAAAAAAGCTGTCTGCTGCAGGGGCGTCAGAAAGCGTCTATATGAGGGAAAGGGTTAAGCAATTATTTATAGACAAGAGTAAGAAATATTGTTGGAAAAGGAGCTACAGCTTGGTGTAAGCCATTTCTCCTCCTTACAGTAACTGTTTCAAATCTGAGTACTAGATACAGAGGAGTATACTGGTCTTTTCCCACCCATATCTCTCTTATGACTTAAATAACCCTATGTTGTGGATTCTCAAAAGAATGGCCTCACTGACATATGGTTTGAGGGTCACATAAGGATTTAGGGGATGTGAAGTACTCCTTCATATCTAGATCTCTAACCAGTTATTTGGAAAAATAAAAAAAAAATAACAATATCTTGATCAAAGTTTGTGCTATGATTGTTTTTCATTTATTCTTTTAGTTTTGTTTTGTTTTTTGTTTCATTTCACAAGTATTGAAATATTAAACCAATGAATATGTTTTCATCAGTTATTGAAAAATAGATTTTAACAATAACTTGCTTTCAAAAATGTTTTTCATGTATTCATTACGTTTTTGGTAATTCTCTGCACACACATATGAAAATATTATTAAGTAAAGATATTAAAATACAGAACACTAGGTAGGGAAGTGTTTTAAGGTACTGTCACACGATTTTAATAAGCTAAAAGTATTTAGAATAGCAATAAGAGTGATTGTATTTTGCGAATCATAATGTTTTAACATGGAAATGGATTCCCATATTGTGAAATAATGTCCCAGTCATTTTAAGAGACTGCCAAATGGGTCATAACGATTGGGGTCAATGCAACTCTTGAGCTCCAGCAGGTGAGATGGTACCTTATTTTTCTCAATGTAACTATAAGGTGTGGGACCAATATCATATTTCCTGTCTGCCGCAATATGACTTTAGTTCTAGGAAGTGAGGTAAAACCCCAAATAAACATACAGCAACTTTCAAAGTTCACTGGTCCGAAAATCTTAAATGTTTTCTTACGTTATTTTTACATGTTTAACCTTTCCCTCATACGACAATTCTGCAGCAGACGACTTTGAACATATTTCGTCAAAAAATAGAAAATCTCTATAATTGAATGGATACCCTATGACTAAAAGTGGAAACATAGTGCCAAAAGGAGAAATTGCTTGAGCAATTTCTTCTTTTGTCACTATGTTTCCAAAAAGCAGTCTGCTGCAGTGGCGTCCGAACCTGCCTGTATGAGGGTAATGTTTAACCCTACCCCACTTGCATTTTTAAGCATCTGCGGCAGAAGACCTTTGAAAACATACCTATATCTAGATGTTTTCAAAGGCGTCTGCTGCAGGTTTGCTGTATGTAGGAAAAGGTTATGTAGAATTGGAATACTTAGGTAGTTTAACCATTTCTCACACACTACAAATTTGCAATAGAGGAACTTGAGAACACATTGGAAACGTGGAAAAAAACATTGTTGTAAAAGTTGTGTGCTACAAAGGTGTCAGAAAGCTTCTGTTTGTGGGAAATGGTTAAAAAGCGTGACCAAAAAAATTGTGTGGCAGAACCTTGATATTTTTAGAAGAAATGTAAAATTGTTTTAGTCTTGTGTTAAGTTTACATGACAAGGTAGTCTTGTTTGAATAACAATTTAGTTTTACAAATTATGTATGATATTTGTAGGTATTTAGACTTGAGCAAATAAAAGTTGTTTCACCTATATGTGTTATGTTTGTTGTTTGGGCCGAGGAACTCCATACTTGGTATGCAGGTTGGCCATGCCCAGTAGAAGACCCCTATTGATTTTAAGGTCAGTACATCTAAAGTCAAGGTCACAGTGACCTTGAGCTGAAAGGTCACAGTGACAATGAGCTGAAAAATTGTTTTTGCTTGGGCCCAGGAACTTCTTACTTAGTGTGCAGGTTGGTCACCACCAGCAAATGACCCCTATTGATTTTGAGGTCAAAAGGTCAAGGTCATGTCCGTCATACTTGTTTCCGCTCAATAACTGAAGAACGCTTGGGCCGAGTAACTCCATACTTGGTATGCAGGTTGGCCATGCCCAGTAGAAGACCCCTATTGATTCTAAAGTCAAGGTCACAGTGACCTTGAGCTGATAGGTCACAGTGACAATGAGCTGAAAAATTGTTTTTGCTTAATAACTGTAGAATGCTTTGGCCATGGAAGTTAATACTTGGTTTGCAGGTTGGTAACCACCAACAGATACCCCTATTGATTTTGAGGTCACTAGGTCAAAAGTCAAGATCATGGTTACAGTCTCCACGAAAACTTTTAAAAACTGTCAGTCATTCGGACTGACTGGAACTAAAAATCTGTCAGTCCGAATGAATTTTTGTCAGTCCGAACAAAATAATAAAAAAAAGTATATTATCAACCATGTATATTTAATAGTGAAATGATTTAAAATCAATGTAATTATGAGTCTCTCAGATAAAAGAGCAGTTTTTCTGTATTTTCACTTTCATCTTGATGATCGAAATCGCAAACGTCAAACTTAGCTGCACCACAAAGCATGTTAACGTAGTCAATTTCGTCCTCAGAATTTACGTCACTCTCCGGTTGGTACTCAGTCACAGTGTTTCCTCCGGCAAGTATGAGCACTGATTCAGCAGCTGTGGCCTTGCTCTGTGACTGTCTGTGGTAGGATAGTCTGCGGCTAGTCTTGGGCTCTGTCTGTAAAATACAATAAAAAATAAATAAATATGCACAGTTGGTTCCAACTTGTTGCAAGTATTTTATGAATAAACCAACACAGATTGTGCATAACATTATCATTGTGTAAATAATTTTCAGTTATTTTAATTTAAATTTTGAACATAAAGCTGGTATTTGAGAACTGACTAACTTACCAACCATAATTCAATTGCTTCGTCAGGGACAAACTCTGTTATATCTGGGGACTCTAACTTGACTAACAGAAGGTTATTCAGTGTTGATGATCTTAGTCTGGTCCTCCTACAGGTTTTAATAAGCTTCATCTGGCTGAATGTAGTTTCACAACTGACACTTGTTGGAGGAAGGGTAAGCATCAGATCAATCACCATGGTTATATGGGTAAAATCACCATCTTCTGCAATCAACAGGGAACTCCACTGACTGCCAGGCAGTGTATTGCCATGTCTGTAATCACAACAGCAACACATACTTTGAATGAAAAGAATGGTGATGAATTCAACATCTTTATTGTTTTAGACCTCTCAGTACCTGCAATTGAAGACAGAAACACAAGGGGAGCTTTCTCATTCAAGTATGATGTGCCTATGTCAATACCTTTGGCTTGATCTATGTTGCACAACCATGTATAATCACTTAAAGGCCTATTGTTTTTACAAATTGCATGTGCATTTCTAAAGAGAAAACACAATCTATGCCTCTCAGAAGACTTCAATGCTATAAGTGCTTTGCCTGCACTTGACTTCACAGCTGGCTTTTCCTTGGCCTGTGACAAAGATACAGCCTTTTCATGTGACTTTGATTTTTCATGATCAGAAACAGTTGAAAGCCTGAAGTTCGAGCAGTACACTTATTCATGAACCCTGGGTAACACAACAGTATTTCAGTTATATCACGGGGACAGTACACTTATTCATGAACCCTGGGTAACACAACAGTATTTCAGTTATATCAGGGGACAGTACACTTATTCATGAACCCTGGGTAACACAACAGTATTTCAGTTACATCACTTATTCATGATCCCTGGGTAACACAACAGTATTTCAGTTATATCACGGGGACAGTACACTTATTCATGAACCCTGGGTAACACAACAGTATTTCAGTTATATCAGGGGACAGTACACTTATTCATGAACCCTGGGTAACAACAGTATTTCAGTTACATCACTTATTCATGAACCCTGGGTAACACAACAGTATTTCAGTTATATCACGGGGACAGTACACTTATTCATGAACCCTGGGTAACACAACAGTATTTCAGTTATATCACGGGGACAGTACACTTATTCATGAACCATGGGTAACACAACAGTATTTCAGTTATAACAGGGGACAGTACACTTATTCATTGACCCTGGGTAACACAACAGTATTTCAGTTACATCACTTATTCATGAACCCTGGGTAACACAACAGTATTTCAGTTACATCACAGGGACAGTACACTTATTCATGAACCCTGGGTAACACAACAGTACTTCAGTAATATTGCAGGGAAAGTAGACTTATTCATGAACCCTAGGTAACACAACAGTACTTCAGGTATATCGTGGGGACAGTACTTCCGTTATATCACGGGGACAGTACACGTATTCATGAACCTTGTGTGGTACAACAGTACTTTAGTTATATCACGGGAACAGTACACTTATTCATGAACCCTGGGTAAGACAACAGTATTTCAGTTACATCACAGGGACAGTACACTTATTCATGAACCCTGTATGGCACAACAGCACTTTAGTTATATCACAGGGACAGTACACTTATTCATGAACACTGGGTAACACAACAGTATTTCAGTTACATCACATGGACAGTACACTTATTCATGAACCCTGGGTAACACAACAGTACTTCAGTAATATTGCAGGGAAAGTAGACTTATTCATGAACCCTAGGTAACACAACAGTACTTCAGGTATATCGTGGGGACAGTACTTCAGTTATATCACGGGGACAGTACACGTATTCATGAACCTTGTGTGGTACAACAGTACTTTAGTTATATCACGGGAACAGTACACTTATTCATAAACCCTGGGTAAAACAACAGTATTTCAGTTACATCACAGGGACAGTACACTTATTCATGAACCCTGTATGGCACAACAGCACTTTAGTTATATCACGGGGACAGTACACATATTCATGAACCCTTTGTGGTACAACAGTACTTTAAGTATATCACGGGAACAGTACACTTATTCATGAACCCTGGGTAACACAACAGTACTTCAGTTATATCGCGGGGACAGTACTTAATTATGAATCCTGAATAACACAACAGTACATCAGTTACATCACGGGGACAGTACACTTATTCATGAACCCTGTGTAACATACCAGTACTTCAGATATAACGGGGACAGAACACTTATTCCTGAACCCTGTGTGGCACAACAGTACTTCAGTTATATATTATGGACAGTACAATTATTCATGAACCCTGGGTAACATACCAGTACTTCAGTTATATCACACAGACAGTCCATTTATTCATGAACCATGTGCGGCACAACAGTAATTCAGTTATATTATAGGGACAGTACACTTATTCATGAACCCTGGGTAACACAACAGTACTTCAATTATATCAAGGGGACAGTACACTTATTCATCAACCCTAGGTTACACTACAGTCCTTCAGGCATATCAGCGGGACATTACACTTATTCATGAACCCTGTATGGAACAACAGTACTTCAGTTATATCACAGGGATAGCAAATTTATGCATAAACCCTGTTTGGCACAACAGTCCTTCAGTTATATCACCGGGACAGTACACTTATTCATGAACCATGGGAAGACAACAGTACTTCAGTTATATCACGGAGACAGTCGCTTATTCATGTACCCTTGGTAACACAACAGTATTTTAGTTACATAACGAGACAGTACACTTATTCATGAACCCTGGGTAACACAACAGTACTTCAGTTATTTTGCGGGGACAGTACTTATTCATGAAACCTTTGTAACACAACTGTACATCAGTTATATCAAGAGATAGTACACTTATTCATGAACCCTGTGTGGCACAACAGTAATTCAGTTATATTACGGGCACTTATTCATCAATCCTGGGTAACACAACAGTACTTAAGTTATATCATGGGGACAGTACACTTATTCATGAATCCTGGGTAACACAACAGTATTTCAGTTATATCACGGGAACCGTACACTTATTCATGAACCCTGTGTGGCACAACAGTTATGCAGTTATATCACAGGGACAGTACATTTATTCATGAATTCTGGGTAGCAAAACAGTATTTCAGTTATATCACGGGGAGAATACACTTATTCTTGAACCCTGGGTAACACAAGAGTATATCAGTTTCCCACGGGGACACTACACTTATTCATGAACCCTGTTTGGTACAACAGTACTTCAGTTATATCACGGGGACAGTACACTTATGCATGAACCCTGTTTGGCACAACAGTACTTCAGTTATATCACATGGACAGTACACTTATGCATGTGACCCTGGGTAACACAACAGTATTTCAGTTATATCACGGGGGACATGACACTTATTCATGAATCCTGGATAACACAACCTTACTTCAGTTATATCACGGGGACAGTACTTATGCATGAACCCTGGGTAACACAACAGTTTTTCAGTTATATCACGGGGACTGTACACTTATGCATGAACCTTGGGTAACATACCAGTACTTCAGTTATATCGCGGGGACAGTACACTTATTCATGAACCCTGGGTAACACAATAGTATTTAATTTATTTCACGGGGACAGTACACTTATTCATGAACCCTGGGTAACACAATAGTATTTCAGTTTCCCACGGGGATAGTACACTTATTCATGAGCCCTGTTTGGCACAACAGTACTTTAGTTATATCACGGGGACAATACACTTATTCATGAACCCTTTTTGGCACAACAGTACTTCGGTTATATCACGGAGACAGTACACTTATGCATGAACCCTGGGTAACACAACAGTATTTTAGTTATATCACGGGGGACATGACACTTATTCATGAATTCTGGGTAACACAACAGTACTTCAGTTATATAACGGGGACAGTACACTTGTGCATGAACCCTGGGAGACACAACAGTATTTCAGTTATATCACGTGGGACAGAACACTTATTTATGGACTCTGGGTGACACAACAGTATTTCAGTTATATCACGGGACCAGAACACTTATCTATGAACACTTTGTTACACAACAGTACTTCAGTTATATCACTGGGACAGAACACTTATTCATGAACCCTGTGTAACATAACAGTATTTCAGTTATATCACGGGAACAGTACACTTATTCATGAACCCTGGGTAAATTAACAGTATTTCAGTTATATCACGGGGACAGTACACCTATTCATTACTACATTATAACTGCCGCAAACGGGACTCGAACCAGAGATACCCGGTCCCAATTCCCTAATGTCAACCACTCTGCATGGGCGGATTTCCACATCTTTAATGAGCATCGCATTTGGACATATGGCACTGTGTAGTTTAACCCTTTGCCATATACGACGACTTTGAAAACATATTGGCAAACATATGGCAAATATCCATAAATGAAAGTATGATGGAAACAATATGGCGAATTGAAAAAACAGCTTAATGTAAGTTCCTTTTTGCAACAATGTTTCTGCTGCAGTTGCGTCATAATGAGAGTATTAACACTTTCCCAATTATAGACTCTTTCTGACGTCTCGGCAGAAGATGGCTTTTCAAGACACTTGTGATGAAAGGAGAGATTTCGCAATACAAGAGCAATTTCTCCTCAGGCCAAAATGTTTTCAATTTTGTTCAGTAATTATACTTTCATTTATAGAGAAATTATACTTTTACCAATATGTCTACTAAGTCAAATGCTGCCGATTTGTTTGCATGTTAGGAAGGTCTTAAGGTCAATTCCCACCTGATTAGTGCTGCTAATGAGCATTTACTGCCAACTTGTACATACGGGCCTAGAATCTAATCTAATCACGTGCTCAAGATCGTGGACGATGGAACGACTTGACGGAATTCAGCAGGAGACGAAAAATTGAACAGATAAGCATGTTGTCAGTGCAGTAACTAGCTGACTTGTGTTTATTGTCAATAACCTTTCGATGGTGTAGTGGAAGGGCGTCCGCATCGGGTGCGGGAGGTCACGGGTTCCATCTCCGGTCGGGTCATACCAAATACTTTAACAATGGTAGTAATGGCTGCATTTCTTGGCGATCAGGGTTGCCGAGTTGGCAATACGAAAGACTGGCTGGTGTCAGGATAAATGGACCAGTAGTACTGATAACTTACCCAAAGCGTAAAGCTTAAAGACCCAAACAATTAATCAATCAATACCTTTATGCATAGATATAAATATAATCATAACATATATACCTATACGGCACAGAGATAGGAATTGGGAAGCAAAAATGTGTTCAAGACAACTTTCAATAGGGGCTAATACTTTTAATAGGGGCTGAGACTTTCAATAGTGGTTGAGACTTTTAATAGGGGTTGGCACTTTTAATAGGGGTTGGCACTTTCAATAGTGGTTGAGACTTTTAATAGTGGTTGAGACTTTCAATAGTGGTTGGCACTTTTAATAGGGGTTCGCACTTTCAATAGGGGTTGGCACTTTTAATAGGGTTCGCACTTTCAATAGGGGTTGATACTTTCAATAAGGGTTGAGACTTTCAATAGGGGTTGGCACTTTCAATAGTGGTTGAGACTTTTAATAGTGGTTGAGACTTTCAATAGTGGTTGGCACTTTTAATAGGGGTTCGCACTTTTAATAGGGGTTGATACTTTCAATAGGGGTTGAGACTTTCAATAGGGGTTGGCACTTTTAATAGGGGTTGGCACTTTCAATAGGGGTTGACACTTTTAATATGGTTGACACTTTCAATAGTGGTTGAGACTTTCAATAGGGGTTGGCACTTTCAATAGGGGTTGACACTTTTAATATGGTTAACACTTTCAATAGGGGTTGACACTTTCAATAGGCATTGAGACTCTCAAAAGGGGTTGACACTTTCAATAGGACTGACACTTTCAATAGGGGCTGATATTTTCAATAGGGTTTGACACTTTCAATAGGCATTGAAACTCTCAAAAGGGGTTAACATTTTCAATAGGACTGACACTTTCAATAGGGGCTGATATTTTCAATAGGGGTTGACACTTTCAATAGGACTGACACTTTCAATAGGGGCTGATATTTTCAATAGGGGCTGATATTTTCAATAGGGGTTGACACTTTCAATAGGCATTGAGACTCTCAAAAGGGGTTGACACTTTCAATAGGACTGACACTTTCAATAGGGGCTGATATTTTCAATAGGGGTTGACACTTTCAATAGGGGTTGATACTTTCAATAGGGGTTGACACTTTCAATAGGGGTTGATACTTTCAATAGGGGTTGAGACTTTCAATAGTGGTTAAGACTTTCAATAGGGGTTGAGACTTTCAAGAGTGGTTAAGACTTTCAATAGGGGTTGAGACTTTCAATAGTGGTTGAGACTTTCAATAGGGGTTGAGACTTTCAATAGTGGTTGAGACGTTCAATAGGGGTTGAGACTTTCAATAGTGGTTAAGACTTTCAATAGGGGTTGAGACTTTAAATAGGGGTTGGCACTTTCAATAGGGGTTGACACTTTTAATATGGTTGACACTTTCAATAGGGTTGACACTTTCAATAGGCATTGAGACTCTCAAAAGGGGTTGACATTTTCAATAGGACTGACACTTTCAATAGGGGCTGATATTTTCAATAGGGGTTGACACTTTCAATAGGACTGACACTTTCAATAGGGGCTGATATTTTCAATAGGGGTTGACACTTTCAATAGGCATTGAGACTCTCAAAAGGGGTTGACACTTTCAATAGGACTGACACTTTCAATAGGGGCTGATATTTTCAATAGGGGTTGACACTTTCAATAGGGGTTGACACTTTCAATACGGGTTGATACTTTCAATAGAGGTTGACACTTTCAATAGGGGTTGACACTTTCAATAGGGGTTGACACTTTCAATAGGGGTTGCTACTTTCAATAGTGGTTGATACTTTCAATAGTGGTTGACACTTTCAATAGGGGTTGATACTTTCAATAGTGGTTGATACTTTCAATAGTGGTTGACACTTTCAATAGGGGTTGATACTTTCAATAGGGGTTGACACTTTCAATAGGGGTTGATACTTTCAATAGTGGTTGATACTTTCAATAGTGGTTGATACTTTCAATAGTGGTTGATACTTTCAATAGGGGTTGATACTTTCAATAGTGGTTGATACTTTCAATAGTGGTTGATACTTTCAATAGGGGTTGATACTTTCAATAGGGGTTGATACTTTCAATAGTGGTTGACACTTTCAATAGAGGTTGACACTTTCAATAGAGGTTGACACTTTCAATAGGGGTTGACACTTTCAATAGGGGTTGACACTTTCAATAGGGGTTGATACTTTCAATAGGGGTTGATACTTTCAATAGTGGTTGATACTTTCAATAGTGGTTGACACTTTCAATAGGGGTTGATACTTTCAATAGGGGTTGATACTTTCAATAGGGGTTGATACTTTCAATAGGGGTTGACACTTTCAATAGGGGTTGACACTTTCAATAGGGGTTGATACTTTCAATAGTGGTTGACACTTTCAATAGTGGTTGACACTTTCAATAGGGGTTGATACTTTCAATAGGGGTTGCCACTTTCAATAGGGGTTGCCACTTTCAATAGGTGTTGATACTTTCAATAGGTGTTGATACTTTCAATAGGGGTTGACTCTATCAATAGGTGTTGACACTTTTAATAGGGGTTGGCACTTTCAATAGTGGTTGAGACTTTCAATAGGGGTTAATACTTTCAATAGGGGTTGAGACTTTCAATAGGGGTTGACACTTTCAATAGGGTCTGACACTTTCAATAGGGACTGACACTTTCAATAGGGGTTGACTCTATCAATAGGTGTTGACACTTTCAATAGGGGCTGACACTTTCAATAGGGTCTGCCACTTTCAATAGGGACTGACACTTTCAATAGGGGTTGACGCTATCAATAGGAGCTGACACTTTCAATTGGGACTGACACTTTCAATTGGGGCTGACACTTTCAATAGGAGCTGACACTATAACAAACAAACATTTTACTTTTTGCTTATTTTACTACAATTTTGATTTTGATTTTTTTTATGATGATACGCATTGTGGGATAATTTACTCACAGTCTTACTATTGTGTCAAAATTATGTTGATGCAGTAAGGTTAGGTACTTTCTTTACAGGGGATAGCATGAAAAGATTTTTATCTATGAGAATGTAGATAAATAAGTTAATTGTCTATTAAGCGTCAGAAAACTCAACAAAGGCACGGACGTAAATTGTCCATCTTTTGATAACGGGAAAGATTATTCTGTTTCAATATCTGTAATAAGCAATATTGAGTTCAATATATGAAGGTACGATATCTAACTTACATTTTCAAAAATAATCCCCAACCCCACCGAGGAACCAAGTTCCTCTTCAAATTCGATGTCTGGGATAAATTGATGGATTTTAAGTTAACGCCGTTTTCAATAACTTTTCAGTCATATCACGGCGGAAAATCCACTTTTCTATGTGCTTACTGGCTTTTTTTTACATCAGTTCTCCACACATCAATCTTTCAAAGCAACTGGCCGAGCCCCGGTAGCTCAGTCGGTAGCGACGCGGGCTGTCAATCAAAGGTTTGTGAGTTCGAATCCCGGCTCGGCCAACTTTCTTTCTGACGATTGACAAAAGTCATTACGACACGCGTCATTCGTCTTCCACCTATGGGCTAAGTCTATGTGGAAAAGCAGCCAGTTGCTTGGGAAGATTGTTGTGTGGAGTACTGGTGTGAGAAAACCACGAAATGCATGAGTAGGTGAACTAACGCCTTTTTCTATAACTTTTCAGTCATATCACGGCGGAAAATCCACTTTCTATGTGCTTACTGGCTTTTTTTACATCAGTACTCCACACACCAATCTTTCAAAGCAACTGGCCGAGCCCCGGTAGCTCAGTCGGTAGCGACGCGGGCTGTCAATCAAGGGTTTGTGAGTTCGAATCCCGGCTCGGCCAACTTTCTTTCTGACGATTGACAAAAGTCATTACGACACGCGTCATTCGTCTTCCACCAATGGGCTAAGTCTATGTGGAAAAGCAGCCAGTTGCTTGGGAAGATTGTTGTGTGGAGTACTGGTGTGAGAAAACCACGAAATGCATGAGTAGGTGAACTGGCCGCCGTGATATAACTGAGAAATTGTTAAAAACGGCGTTAAACCCCAATCAATCAATTCAAAGCAACTGGCTGTTTTATTCACATGGACTGTAATCCAAAGTGTGGATGACGTTCATGACGTTCATGACGTTCATGACGCCTGTCGCATTCTGACAAACGTCAGCCGACATGGGGCTCTAACTCACAACCCCTGTGTCCACAGCCCGAGGTTGATAACTACTGAGCTACCGGGGGCTGGGCAAGTGTGTCGGAGAAATCACCACGAAGGACGTCCTTTTACCAGGCGGTGATAGCATCCTTTTATATAAACATTTCCCACATACAACATATCTGCAGCAGACGACTTTGAAAATATTTTGTCAAAGAGATGGAAACCGTCTCTTTGCATGTAAGAACTCATTTTTAACACAGTTGAAAAGATTGTGGCAAAAAGAGAAATTGCTCATGATGAGCAAAGTTTTCCTGCAGCAGACAACTTTGAACATATTTCTGCAGCAGACAACTTTGAACATATTTCTGCAGCAGACAACTTTGAACATATTTCTGCAGCAGACAACTTTGAACATATTTCATACATTAATGTTAAAAAAGACCTTCTACGTTTCATTTTGTCCGATAAAAGAACCGGTTATTTGTGGTATCGTTCCTGAATATATTCTGAAAACAGTTCTATTTTGCCAGTAGAAATTATAGCATCTGCAATACCCTTTATTTGAGATTGATATTCGTCGGTTTTATGGTGGTGCTTTAATGGGTTATTATCTCCCCCAATCGTGCAAGCATATAACACACAGGAATTCATTCACACTGCGAATAAGGAGTATATACTTACTTTATGTAACAAACAGTTTTGTTGCCGCTTAAAGTTTGCATTAAGATTTGACTTTCGGTTCTGATCCAAATTTCCAATTGCTTCTTGTTCAAGAAAACGCTTTGATTTGACTGAAATATTATTGAAAGCGGAGTAAATAATCTGTCAATCAAACGTCTAGAAAATCCGTGTAAATATGTACTTTCACATCACACTCATTAGCCATCACTTAATTGATACGTAACTAAATAATAAAATTACGTAAGTTGTAATAAAACGGTTATTACGCTCCAGACACAATACCTAGACCAGTCAATGACTGTATCACACAGACACGTAAGTACGGCGTCATACAATACATCATTACGACTTTGTTGAATTAAAGCTACAACAGTCTAAAATGTCTTACCACGTGACCATGTTTGTTGGACAGCCTAACATGTACATAATTATGTTGTTTAGATAATCTACATGTATTACTAATAAGTGGCCTGATGACATCCATACTGTCGTCGCCTGGAACTGTGCGCTGGTGCTATTTAAGCAGAACATGTTTTAATGGCAGCCAGTATCTTTAAACCACAGTTTGGAGTAGGCGCTGTTACATCGCAAACGGTAAGATTTTTCTTTTAAGAATATTTAAAAATATTTCGTTATTTACATCTTTCCCATATTTGATATCGAGTCGTCTGCTTTGGGGGGAAAAAGTGGGTTAATTTTATTACAATTCAAAACTTGCAGATATATATGTTATTTATTATTACAAAGTTGAAAATATTGTGGAACAGGAGGAAATTACTCTTTTCTAGTAATTTCTCATTTACCTCAGTGTTTTCAAAAAGTCGTCTGAAGATGCGTCTTAACCCTTTCAGCGCCGAATTGTTTAAAGTAGACCTTCCATGTTCAAATTCGGACGACTCTATTTTCATGTTATAGGATTTTTGGAATACTTTTATAACTCACAGCTAAACAATGCATATTTCAGGTGAGACAGCTCGTTACGAGCTGACTCACCTGAATCTGTATTGTTTGCAAAAAGCTCAATACTGCATTTGGCGCTGAAAGAGTTAACCCCCTTGCCACTTACAGACGTATTTTGACGCATCTGCAGCAGACTACATTTGTCACATTGTGTTTCACTCTTTTCAATAACTGTTCTTTTAATTTTCAAATATTTCCCCGCAGATTTGTTGTATGTGGGAATGGGTTAATTCGTCTGTGTATTGTATTGGCAATGTATTGTTGTAGTTTCTTGTCGTCTCTTTCGACTGTCCGTCCGTCTTTAATGCAGGCGACTCACGTATTTCTTCATTATTCTTGTTTTATATATATATATGTTGGAGAAACTTGGCTCTCCTGGAATTGGGAAGGCTTAACCCTTTCCCTCATACGACAATTCTGCAACAAACGACTTTGAACATATTTTGTCAAAAAATAGAATATTTCTATATGGTATGGATAACCTATGACTAAAAGTGGAAAACATTGTGTCAAAAGGAGAAATTGCTCGTTTTGAGCAATTTCTCCCTTAGTCACTATATTTTCAAAAAGCCGTCTGCAGAAGCGTCTTAACTCCCTTGCCACTTACATTTTGACGCATCTGCAGCAGACTACACGTGTTACAATGTGTTTCACTCTTTTCAATAACTGTTCTTTAGTTTTCAAATATTTCACCGCAGATTTGTTGTATGTGGGAATGGGTTAATTCGTCTGTGTATTGTATTGGCAATGTATTGTTGTAGTTTCTTGACGTCTATTTCGACTGTCCGTCCGTCTTTAACGCAGGCGACTCGCGTATTTCTTCAATATTCTTGTGTTATATATATATATATATTGGAGAAACTTTGCTCTCCTGGAGTTGGGAAGGCTTAGCCGCATACGACAATTCTGCAACAGACGACGTTGAACGTATTTTGTCAAAACATAGAAAATCTCCATAATTGAATGGATAACCTATGACAAAAAGTGGAAAACATTGTGGCAGAAGGAGAAATTGCACGTTTTGTGCAATTTCTTCATTTGTCACTATGTTTTCAAATAGCCGTCTGATACAGAGGCGTCAAAAAGCGTCTATATGAGGGAAAGGGTTAAAGAAAAAACAGAACAATTATATATCTATCTTCTATTTAACGAATTACAAGGAATTTTAACTTCCCCCTCGTTACAGACGACGTTTGAGGCTTTTGCCACAGACGACGTTTGAAAACAGCGTGTAAATGTACATCTTGCTTGCTAAAACAAAGATTTTTGTTTCTTTTCCCCAAATGTAACTAAATATGATTAAAAGGCTATATAGATTTTTGCCTGTTATACGCGATTGTTAATAATTAAATCGTTGTAACTGCACAATTAATTTTAATCTACATACATTCCGAGACGAATTAAACAAAGATAGAACTCGACATTAAACTTATTCGGTAAAAAGCCTTTAACTGTATCTTTAACCATGTTAACTTTATTGAATGGACAGGTTTTTTTATGAAAGTAAAGCATTGTATCAATTATGTGGTTGACAAATTTTAAAATCATTGTGAATGAAAAAACAACAATTGTTCATTACTCAATATAATATATACCCGAATCTTTTGAAAAAACCTACGATTTTCCATTTTTTTTTTTAGTAAAGTTTTAATTTGAAAAGAGTATCAAATAGTTTTTGAGCGTCATTCAAGGAAACCCGACCTTGGATCATCTGAGTGTACATTCTGATCAACCTGCGCATGCTCCAAGGTCAATTTGTCATTGAAATAGTCGCCAATTAGTCGACAAGCTTTCTGACAAACATAGTGCATTTGGATTAAATTACTGATCTTTATTTTACTTTCATCTTTAGTAGTATAATAATGTTAGTTTCTCTGCAGCTCGACCATAAATACATATAAACATGTTTCATCTTGGTGATTGATGGACAACGAATATCGTGTATCAAGAAAACAAGACGTTACAACCGATCTCATTTACCCTCTCCCACATACGACATATCTACAGTTTCTGTATTAGACGACTTTGAAAACATCCGGTTAAAACTATGGAAAATCTCTTTAAATCAGAGTATGAATAGAGAGGAAAACATTGTGGCAAAAGGAGAAATTGCACGTTTTGTGCAATTTCTTCTTTTGTCACTATGTTTTCAAAAAGCCGTCTGTCACCATGTTTTTATTCAAAGGGCGTCTTCTGCAGATGCGTCAAAGCGCGTCCGTCTGTAGTAAAACGATTATATACATAATCATCTTCCATCATGATGAAACTATAGACAGGATAACTCGTGTATCGTGAAGATGAAACGTTATAGCTTATATAATCAATACATCATCGTAATGTTTCGGTCGTTTGGTGTTTTAAGCCGCTTTCAACATGTTTTCAGCTACATCACGGCTTTCTGTCTGGGTAAGTTACCAGTAAGTTACCAGTAAGTTACTAGTAAGTTACCACAGTAAGTTACCAGTAAGTTACCAGTAAGTTACCACAGTAAGTTGCCAGTAAGTTACCAGTAAGTTACCAGTAAGTTACCAGTAAATTACCAGTAAGTTACCAGTAAGTAACCAGTAAGTTACCGGTAAGTTACCAGTGTTACTGGCTGACTAACCATTAAGTTACCATTAAGTTACCAGTGTTACTGGCTGACTAACCATTAAGTTACCAATAAGTTACCAGTGTTACTGGCTGACTATCCTGCCACTAGTCACTCAGTCGTAATGCCAATTCCAAAACAAACCCGAGCGAGATGGTCGGAAAGCCATTGCTACCAGTATTGTATTATTTGGATGGAAGCGGCCGGGGATCGAACTCTTTATTTATTTCAAACTTGTTCATAAACAATTGATTGCGGAGCAAGCTTTAAGCTTAAAGCTTAATCACTTTATCATTTTCCTTGAGACTTAACCAGTACTCGCACCATTTACGTGGAAAATCCCAAAGTCAGAACCCGCTTATCACGGATTATAACCAGGGGCGTAGTTCGATTTAGGCACTGTAGGCACGTGCCTACACATTTGTTCTCAAAATGCCCCAAATTGCAGCTGCGGCGATAGACATCTGCAAAATGTATCGACCAGATCAGCCTGCGCTATCCGCGCAGACTGATCCGGCCGACACATTCCGTCTTAGGAGGAATAGATGTATAGAGTAGTTATTCCTGAAACAGAAAAATCCACAGGAGGCGAAAAGTATCTATCCGGGTAGGCCTGTGTGGCATGCTTAGGCTGATCCGGGTCGATACTTTACGCAGAGTCCACAATGTTGATATTCTCACGAGACGGCCTACACATTGATTGTTGCCAAGCTACGCCCCTGATAAACACATTCCCAGATGCCTACCTATTTACAAGCATCTGCAGTTGTCGAATTTTGAAAACATGTTTGCAAACGCTGACACTTGTCGTAATTTCGTTCTTGACAACAATGCCTTTTGTTGCAGATTTGAAAATATGAGTACAAGATGTGTTCACGCATGTTTAGCCAAGTAAGGAATTCATTAATAAATGCAAACTAAATAAACTTGTTCAGGATGAAAAACACTAAATGAATGGTCGTAAAGGCAACATTGACTTGACAAATAACAACAGTCAAAGGCTTCCCCGATTGTAAAAAAATGCTCTATTTTGTGAAAGAAACTCCCAAAAAATAGAATATAATTCCTGAACATAGGGATATCTGATTGCACTATGCATCTATCGTTTTTGTGTGTGAATGAGCACAGTACTCTTTTTCGAGTTTGCTCGAAATTGCGTAAAATTTTCCTAAAATGGAAGGCGATGGCACTTTCCTAATTTCTGGCATGGGTCCTGACATAAAAACCCAATTGTATGACGTAACGCATGACATGTCAGGGATAAGTAGACAGATCATGTCCACTAATTGTTTTACATTGACGTTTATGTAACAGTCATTGTCATTTATCGTGTTGATTATGTTTTCGGACATCTATTTTAACCCTTTCCCACATACGCGTTCTGTCCCCTGTAGCAGACCACTTTTGAAAACTTTATAGCAAATGAGCGATTTGTCCTTTATCACATTGTTTTCAACTTTATTCAGTATGTGTTCTTTCATTTATTTAGATCTTCCATATTTTTGAGTAATTGTTTTCAAAGTCATCTGCTACAGACACGTTGTATAAGGGAAAGGATTAAGTTTGATTGTTTGTATGGTGTTTATCTCCACTTTCAACAGTATTTTAGATCTATCACGTCGTTTCCATGGTAACTTACCAGTACTACCGGTATTATTAAGCATGGCACAGACACCGATTCACCAGTCATAATGCTATCTCCGCGTCCATGAGCGCCAAGGAAACGAAGCCATTACTACAATTGTGACGTATCCATTAAAGCAAACCCGAATATCCACATAGTCTCACCTATAATAAATTAGATTCAAGTAAAATTCATGCCTAAAATAATAGAATAGCGCTTTCACCAAAAATGATGAAAATGTTAAAACAGGTAAATTTAAACTGAAACTATACATATTGCTTCTATCGACCCATACTTCTCCACTGCAATTACAACAAAAACGGTACTTTTCAATGTTGTGAAGAAAACAGTGGTTCGTTGGTAGAGAGCATCTGCCTCTCGTACCTAAGGTCTCTAATTCAAATCCCGTGATGAGCGGGTTCTGACTTTGGGATTTTGCCACACAAATGGCGCAAGTACTGGTTAAGTATCCAGGAAGCAGACATCGAGCGTGATTAATATAAGCTGAAAGCTTGTTTCATAATCGATGTAAAATAAATAAATTTAAACAAAACTAATAACAGTGGTAAAAGAACAAACGCTCTTTATGACACGGGTGCTCCAATATCATACAATGAAAGAAAGCCAGTATAACAAAAGTCTTTGGTGAAAAGTATTATTAGCCTTGCAGGTACTCAGCATGCAGTGGAGGATGAGGTCAGTTTAGATGTTTGTTTTAGTATTACAAAGCTAGTAGGAACATTGTTGATCATTTCAGAATTACACCATTCTATTATTTTAGGCATGCATTTTAACTTGTATCTTATTTGTCATATTTAGCGCGAATTTACCATCCACATTCATATTGTACATAATTAAGTGCTATAGTCATAGTGAAATGCAAGTACTAATTTATCAAAATTTTCGACACAAATACTACACACAACATTCTTTCCCGAAAACTAGCTGCCTTCCCACATTGACTATTACAGCCCATGTGTTGGAATACGAATGACGCTTACCACACTGACTTCTGTCAATCATTGGAAAGAAGACGCAGAGTCGGGGTTCGAACTCTCGTTCCCTGGATTGATTGTAGCCCTCGTCGTTATCGAATGAGTCATATCGGCTCAATTGAGGTATATCCAACAGGCCGTCTCGGTAATGTAGTGGTAGAGCGTCCACCTCTCGTGTGGGAGGTCGTTGATTCGACCCCTGTCCGGGTCACACCAATGACTTTAAAAATGGTAGTAATGGTTGCCCTCCTTGGCGCTTAGGAGTATGGGGTCAGAATTACGACTGACTGGTTGGTGTCAGGATCCATTCACCAGTAGTACCGGTAACTTACCCAGGACACTCCGCGTATTATAACTTTAAAACAAATGTTGAAAGCGGCGTAAAAACAGCAAAACAATAAATCAATCAATATTCAACAGGTTATGCCTATGTTTGTTTTACATGACATGTGAAATCAATCAGCGGCCATTGGCACCTATCAACAGTAACACCTAGCAGACAGGTAACATGCTTCACTACAAGCCTCGTGTGATCGATCAGGGATCGATGCAGTATTAACCCTTTCCCTCATACGACAATTCTGCAGCAGGCGACTTTGAACATATTTTGTCAAAAAATAGTAAATCTCTATAATTGAATTGATAACCGAAAACGACGAACAGTGGAAAACAATGTGGCAAAAGGGGAAATTGCTCGTTTTGAGCAATTTTTTCTTTTGTCACTATGTTTTCAAAAAGCCGTCTGCTGCAGAGGCGTCAGAAAGCGTCTATATGAGGAAAAGGGTTAATCGTTTATGAACGTATTGTAAAGTTTTCGGTATATACAAGGGCCGGTACCCGAAGCCGCAACTTCTCACTTTTGAGGTCTCGGGAACCATCCATTTGTATTTGTCCGGTGTACGTTTGCACGGCTGTATTTATGACCAGTGAATAGCCAGATCTTCCTGCACACACGCGCAGTTTGATGTAGGTCTGCACTCTTCGCCACTAAAATATTACATTTTTTTTTTTTTTAAAGATCGTACCTTGTATATTATGAGCCGTGATCTTTAGAAAAACAAAGCAGATGGTATTTAACCCTTTCCCTCATATAGAAGCTTTATGACGCCTCTGCAGCAGACAGCTTTTTGAAAACATAGTGACAAAAGAAGAAATTGCTCAAAACGAGCAACTTCTCCTCTTGACACAATGTTTTCCACTTTTAGTCCATAGATTATCCATTCAATTATAGAGATTTTCTATTTTTTGACAGAATATGTTCAAAGTCGTCTGCTGCAGAATTGTCGTATGAGGGAAAGGGTTAAAAGCTCCGATCTGTGTTTGCACCATCCGTCACTTGAATACGCAGGTTTTAAGAAATGTCGACAAACGTTTGAACACAATCGAAGATGAGTTTCAATTCATTTTAGAATGTCCATTATATCAGTAATTAAGAAAGAAATTCATAAAAAGGTATTACTGGAAGAGACCAAATATTTTGAAATTTATTGATCTCATGACATCTGAGAGTCCAAAATTAATTAAGAATGTGTCAATGTTTGTTTTTAAATCATTTGAATTGCGAAAAACTTTGTATTTTGAATAAAAGGCATACCCCTTCACGCTTTACCACTAAAAATTTCATATGTATTGAAGGTTTATACTGTATTATGTACAATACTTATATTTTCAGTTAATGGCAAGTATAAGTTTTGTGTAAAATTACAGTGCGTTCAAACGCTGGATATAATGATTAAAATATATGGGTACGCTAATATTTGTAATTTTTGAATTACCTATGTTAATATGTACATTGTTTAATACTGTATACTCATTGGCATGTTGCCCTCTGTATTTCTTAATAAAACTATATGTTTTATGGTCTGAAATGTCACCTCTGAATTGCGATTAACGATTGCATGGAATTTATAATTTAGAATTATATAAACATGTCCGATAATTTATCATTTTACTTTCCTTAAAGGTTCGACTCCACAACAAAGATGAAGGCATTTTTATTGACCGTATTAGTTTGCCTGTACATAAATGCTGTGGCAACATATCATCCATTGAGGCGTGGATTGCAAAGTCGCCGCCCAATCAGACACATGATTTTTCAAGGACAAGTTTCACGCCCGGGTTTTAGACCTATTCATAGAGTGCGACCAATGGTTCGTCCGATCAGAATGTATGGAAAATACAACTCTTTTTCGCAAAGACATTCCGCTAGCCTTATCCATACACTTATGAAAGAGAAGCATTATATGAAGAAGAAGTTCTTGTTGAAAAAGTCAAGTTATGTTCCGGTTAAACCTTTCCGTAACCAACATTTGCGAGTTTTACCTGGACCCATAAGACGAATGGGCACTATGCGAGCTCCAAGACTCCAGGTTCCTTTCCAGATGACCCCTACAATGCCAATGATGCCTAGATTTCCTAGAATATTGAGAGAAAGAACACGGCTAAATAACCAGAACATGTTCAATATGCGTAGACCTGGAATTATGGGAATGACAAGGAACCAATTTTCTTTCCAGGAAGTGAATGATGACTTTAGAGATTTTGACGATGGTCGGTCGGATGACAGAATGGAAATATTTGACGACTTGGACGATATTGATGACACGTTTGATTCTAGGTTTGAAGATGGTTTCGGTTCAGTTGGAGGCTTTTCTAGAGGTAGTAGATCTCGAACCTTTGACAGGGGTCATGTAATGCCGAGATCACATTTCGGAAATGGTTTTGGACAGGGCGTAGATTCGCAAGTAGAATTCAGAGGTGGGAATATAATGAATAACGGTCGCACAGAAACATCTTTTAGAAACACACACGGACCGGGCACCGGTGTCAATCTACCAGGTATCAATAGACGCCCTGATTTTGACGACGACGACGACGACGATTTCAAACCATTGAATCCGGATTTAGTTGAGGATGCAATGGAGGATCGCAAAGAAAAAAGGGAGGACATACGTGAAGAATTAAAACGCGACGATGATTTTCCTAAGGTTGAAGTAAATGACAATGAAGAAAAAGATTTGAATATCGATGACATGCACGATGATAGAGTGCCCGCTCTCGAAGACAGTGTGCACTCAGCGCGTAATGATATCATCGAAGGATTTGAAATGCTGGGTAATCGACAAATGCGTGGTGGCTCCGATATAAACAATATATTCAGAGACAATCTCTTTGACCTTGCCGATGACCCCTTTTTACAGGGTCGTTCTGGTGACGACATGGATCAATCTGATGACGATAGACTATTGGGAACATTTGCCTTACTTGGTATCGATCCTGGGTCCCTGGGACCATTTCCAGGTGACGTAGGGGACATTGGCGCGCGATCTGTTGGGTCAGGCTCGGCTACAAGACCCCAAACAACGATGACGACGGAAAGGGCACGAGTACCATGGCCACTGGACTTTGGTTTTTCCAACGATGAAAATATGAACATTGTTATGAATGACGTACCACCGCCTTCTACGTTATAGGATTCATTCATTGTACATACTAATATACCATGTCAAGCTCAGCCACATCAATGATGCAAACGACTTTTGAAGCCTCTGCAGCAGACGACTTTTTAAAATATTTATAGACAAGGACTTATTGCTACTGTTGAGCAATTTCAATCTTTCCATAAAGTGTTCAACTCTGCGTCAAACATGTTCATACAATGTTCAATGACTACCTCCTTTTTTTAAATGTTTCAAAAGCAGATGTCTCGAAAAAAGTTGTTTCGGGTTTACAGCGGTCGTTTAATGATCTCAATTGCAACATATTCGAGACAAGTCTGGCGTTTCGTGGTTCTTGTTGGTTTCTGCGTATAGTGAAGACTCAGTGAAAGAGTTTGCATACACACAGTCTCACCATAATCTTTATTGTCCGCTTGTGAGTAGTGTAAAACCACAACACTAAATATGAACCGTCCCGCGAGAAAACCAACCATGTGGACTCTGCGTAAAGTATCGACCCGGATCAGCCTAAGCATGCCGCGCAGGCTCACCCGGATATACATTTTTCGCGTCCTGTGGATTTTCTGTTTCAGGCATCATTTCTCTATACTATGCGCGGACTGCGCAGGCTGATCTGGCTCGATACATTACGCAGATGCCATAATGTTGGTTTTCTCGGGGGACTGCTCATATAACGGTTGTTATGACATTATTCCGTTATGAGATCCCGTTACGTAGAGGCAACAAAATCGTCCACGAAGACCCTTAAATCAGACGCGTCCTATACGAGTGATGTTCCAAACGTTCACGGAAAAAGGGTTCTTATTTCTTTAGTATGGCAGAGATGTTACTAGAACTCTACAACAATATTTGTTTGATTCTATTTCATATTCATCACTCATGTGCATATAGATCGTAACTACGTTAACGCCACTCAATAAATACCGGCCCGACACATTTCGACCTTGACGTCAACGGTTCCGTTCATGATTACAGCTCTTATTGTCCAAGGACCTAATAATACATTTATTATTAGGTCTTTGTATAATCACTCGGTGCTCGTATATTTCATTTTGATCAATAAAAGAAAACACCAGATGCTTATCTAATTATGCATTTGTGCAACTAATGAAATTAGCCGTGCCAAGAGAAAACCAACAGTATGGATTCTACGTAATATATCGATTCAGATCAGCCTGCGCAGTCCGCGCAGGCTAATCCGGATCGACACATTCCGTATCAGGGGGAAAGATGTATAGCGTAATGATTCCTTAAACAGAAACGAATAATTTCGGTCATGTTATAGTAACATATTCAGGCAGGAAAACTTCTCTTCGGGTTTCTTCAGTCAGCGAAAAGTTGGATCTGCACTCGCTCTATTACAGTTCACCCGTGGCCTCACACATATTGTTTTTCCGTGTCCATAATATGAATCGACATATGGCATTTTGAGTAGTAGTTCTTCGAAACAAACTGAGGCAAATAGTGAAATTGTAAACAAAACACATTGCAGAAGAGGGAGAAATCGCTTGCCACGGTTTCATGAATTTTCTGTTTCCCACAATATTTTCAAAAGACGTCTGCTGCATATTTTTAAAGTTTTCAGTGTCAGGTCAAGAACTGTTCTTTCCAACATTCACCAAGGCGACATTATACGCGTTTGCAACAGAGGACTGTATGTAAATAAGGAATGGGTTGTCATGAACGGCAATTCCCTCTTTTCAGACACTTTTCTTTTTCTTTTATCTTATCAATAATACTTATGATCATATTTATAGAACGTTTCCACATTATCGCCGATATATGATTAAACTTGTCTGCTGCAGGTGTTACAACATATGTGTGAAAGGGTTAACACTTGCTGAAAAGTGAATTGACCAAAATATAATCTGATCTCTATTGACACTAACTTAACGAGTCTAAGATAAGGCTTCCAATTTGCATGATTTATTTATTACACATTATTATAATATTATTATTCTTTACTTTACTATTTCATTAATCATACTAAAATAAAAATGTTATATAATGTACCAAGGGACTTTGAAATATATATGTTACATTTCTTATCCATAAATCGACCTCGCAAGGATGTAAAAAAGCATGGCTAACACAATCTTTCGGGCTGAAAATGTGAGAGGTTTTCCGATTAGGTTACCTTACAGACCGAAACTAACCGTCGCTTTCTGACAACTCTGAAGCAGATGAAATTTGAAAATTTGAAAACATTATGACAAATAAGATATATTGATCACAACAAGCTGTCTCTCCTGAAAGCCGCACTGTTTGCCACTTAGACATTACATCTACCAAACTTTTAGATGGACGAAAAACGGAGTAGTCCAATTTTTTAACATGGAAGGTTCGACTTTGTGAAATTCGGCAGTGAAAATGTTATTACATCTGCCGTGATATAACTGAAATGCCGGTATATTGCAAGTTGACTGACACCGATTTTAACAATCCCCGGTAAGTTACCAGTTCTACCGGTCCATTTATCCTGACACCAGAGGGTCAGACGTCATGAACGCAAATAAGTGACAGCCATTGCTACCATTTATTCCTCTATAGTATGTCCCGGCCGAACCCGTGGACTTTCTACCACTACATCACCAAGGCGATACTCCGGTACATTAGGTTGATTGATTGTTTGGTGTTTTACGCCGCTTTCAACAATTGTTCAGTTATATCACGGCGTTTCCTGGGTAATTTACCAGTACTATTGGTCCATTTATCCTGACACAAGCCAGTCAGTCGTAATGCTTACCCCGCAACACTGAGCGCCAAGGAGGGAAGAAATTACTCCCATATTTAAAGTTTATGGCCCGTCCTTGGATCGAACCCGCGGCCACCCGCACCCGAGGCGGACTCTCTACCACTACACGACCGTATCATATAGACGGGTTTTGACGCCTATGCAGCAGACGGCTTTTTGAAGAAATTTCTCAAAACGATCAATTTCTCCTTTTGCCACAATGTTTTTCCACTTTTAGTCATAGGTTGGTTATCCATTTAATTATAGAAATTTTCTATTTTTTTGACAAAATTGTTCAAAGTCGTCTGCTGCAAAATTGTTGTATGAGGGAATGGGAGGATTTCTTTTGAATAAGTGTGGATGATTTCTTTTGAAAAAGTGTAGAAAATTAAGACATTTCCGATAAAGAATACTTTTCTTTGTTTTCAACAATCTTTTCTACCCGGTATGAAGAGTATGTATCCATTATCCGAGATTATCCCAATTTAAGAGTTATACAATTTAACTTGATAAATCGTCTGTACATGTAACATCGTGCATTCGGGAACATGTATGACCAAAATGAACATTTCTTATGACAGGAATACATCTTTAAATGGGAAAGACATGAAGCATTCTAAATAAATCGTTATCTAAATAAAAGATGCGATCTTCACTGGTTCCATTTTTGTAACTTTAGACATTCATTTGGAGGATTCTTCACCGAGCCTTTTCCGTACTTATGACATCATCAGTCACCTGACTTGGGAGGAATTCTACCGTCACCAGCCACGTGAACTTAAATGTATGACATCATCAGTCACCTGACTTGGGAGGAATTCTACCGTCACCAGCCACGTGAACTTAAATGAATGACATCATCAGTCACCTGACTTGGGAGGAATTCTACCGTCACCAGCCACGTGAACTTAAATGTATGACATCATCAGTCACCTGACTTGGGAGGAATTCTACCGTCACCAGCCACGTGAACTTAAATGAATCTTCCATTCTCGCTGTTGTCAGGATATATTGACCATAAGTATTTTCAACTTAACCAGGAAACGCATTTATATAACTGAATAATTGTTGAATGCGGCGTAAAATAATAAATCATTAAATTCATTAAAAGAGTAAACAGGAATCAATTCTATAAAGACAATTTGGAACATGAACAAGAATATACAAACAAGTGTAGAGACTATTTTTTATTCACAAAATCTATAAAACTATGTTCGAATATAAATGAATATAAAATGCTTGATTAGTAGAGTGTACTTCCAATGTTCTTGCATGATTGGGTACAGCGAAGTTTAATCAGATTCAGTTATCCCAAATGCAATTAAGTCGATATTTATAGAACATGTACATGTCTAAAGATGAAAATTTATAGGCCGCGACTGTCGTTTTGGGAGACTCAACCCTTTACCACTTGTAGACGCATTTTGACGTATCTGCAGCAGACGATTCTTAAAAGAAGAAATCGCTCAAAATGAGCACTTGCATTTTGTCACATTGTTTTCATTTTTGTTACACAAGTACAATGTATATCTTCATTTGTGGGAGATTCTCCGTAGTTTTGCATAGTTATTTTCAAAGTCGTCTGCTGCAGATTCGTTGTCTGTTGGAAAGGGTTAATGACAACACCCGCTAATGTGATCACCAAAAATGTTGTAGCAGTTAAAACAGGTTATTTTTATTCATTTGGATTTAACGCAGATTCCTACCATGTTTCAGTCATATCACGGCGGCCAGTTCATCTACCCATGTCTTTCCTGGATTTCACACAACAGTCTTTCTAAGCAAGTGGCTAACTTTCTGCATAGACTATTAGCTCATTTGAGGAAGAGGGTCGCGCTTTTCGCACTCACAACCCCTAAATTGACAGTTTCTTTCGCTACCGACTTAGAAACTGGGGCTCCCGTTGCAATGAACTACCAGAATTTTGCCAGAATTAACATCTGGGTCTAATCTACATGCAAGTTGACACGGGTCACAGAGTAACATTGTTTGAAACAGATATATTGTAATTCTCATTTTCGCAAAATTATTTAAATGTGTCTATCAAGTGCAAGAATATGCATTGCTTTAAGTAAAAAAAAATACCTCTGGATCTTTGCATTCACAAGTTTTTCTACAACGTAGTGTTTTGGCTTGCCAATAACAAGAAATACCTCTGAAATATTACACGGTGAGAATATCTCTCTTCTTAAGAAGGTTAAATGTGTAGGTGAAGTTCCCACTGCGAAAATCAGTCAGGCATTTTGTATATCCAAATCAGCCATTAGCTGGCTCTGCACTGTACGCTAATCAATCATAAAAGGTTTCAGAAACTTCTGTAAAGCAGAATCATTTTGGTTGGATCTGTATCATTTATGCAATGGAAGGTTAGTCTCAACAATGGTACTGACTCCGTTAAGGTTGATTTTCTTGGAGTAATGCTAATATGAATATTTTACCGGCGAGGTCAAGAGAAGTATTCAGGTCTTTGTCATATTACAAAACAAAGGTTATATCCTTTCTATGAATTTACATGAAAACTTGGGTACCGCCAACGCCACGACGCTTTTGAAATCTCTGGGGTCTCCAGAAGGCAGTTCTTGAGTCTCCACACTTTGAATGTCGCACCTGTACAGTATTCGACTGATGTACTTAAATATTTTATCCATAGCCGTGTACTTGCCATTACAATATCTCGCACCAACACCGAATGGTACAAATGCTTGTCGCAGTGGATGAGACTCTGGAAGCAGCTGTCCAGAAGAATCCAGAAACCTTTCCGGTCTTAGCACAAATGGATCTCCCCACGTTTCCTCCGAAAGATGGGCGTTAAACGCACATCCCGAGACTATTTGGCCTTTCTTGAATTGATAGCCACCAATCGTTACGTCTTTGTCGACATGATGTGGGATTGTTACGAATATTATACTACTCATCCGCATACATTCCATTATAGTAGCATTCAGGTAAGGTAAATCGCTTTCTACCAGTTCTTCCATCCTTTTCGTTGTCTTTATTTCTGTTATTGTTTCGTTTACTTTTAAAAGAACGTCATGATTCAAAAGCATGTACATGAAGAATACGGAGATATTTCTCGCAGTGCCTGCATAAGCGAGGAGAATTGTTTCAGTAATGATTGAAGCAAATAAGTTGTCGTCAGTTATTACTACACTACCAGCCTTTGTGTTTTCTTCTTCTTGTCTTGACATGAATTTCTGGATCATTCCATGTTCCTGTCCCTTCTGGTAATTTTTCTTTGCTTCCTCAAACATCACTCGAACGACTTGAGCAATGTTTTTGGCGCCCTTTTCTAAAATTCTCTTAAATGTGCCCGGAACTCTTGTTAACCACGGATACATCGTTAATAAGAATGGGCGACCTGCCGAAAAGAGGTCCGCACCAGTATCTAAAAACGCCATTGATGCATCTATGCTTTCTGGTGTAGGCTTTTCTCCCGTGGCTTCTGTGCAGAACTGTGCTGCAATGGACCTCAAAAAGGTATGATCAACATCATCAACAACACCATCTGTCTGGCTTATCAGCTCGTTAATAAACTCATCCAGCATCTCGTCTTGTATCTGTCTGATATACGGATCTGTGTACGTATCGCGGTAAATTTGACATGTGATCTCTTTAACAGTTTTCTGATTACCCTCGTAGTTTGAAAACGAGGCGCCACTACAATTAAAATTGACTTTGGACTGGTAGAGATCAGGACGCTCACGTAGTACAGAGAAGACTTCGCGCATTAGCGTTGGATCGTTTACAGTCACCACGTCTTGGCCCAGGAATGAAAACTTGAACACAGGTCCGTACTCCTTCATCCAGTCATACAGCGTTCGCTGCATATGTACCTTATCCAAGCTGAGCACGTTACCAATAAACGGCCACGCCCTTGGACCCGGTATGGGCTTTGGTTCATCCTCATTCATATCTTCTGTGTTACTACTCCACAAAAACACAATCAGTTCTCACAAAAACAACCAAGATTATAAACCGTATATGCAACTCCTTAAACCTTGTCGTGAAACACACACATACACACTGAAAATATAAAAGCGTGTAACCATTATAAATATTTATGTAGGTAAAATAACACCACGAGCCACCAGAAAACAATATTTACGTATTATTTTGACTGTGAACCTTCAGATCAGCCTATGTAAGGGTACAGTCTGACCCAAACCTAAGCTTGCGACATTGACACTTCCAGGTGATATAGTAACTCTTTCACCGTCGAATTTCACAAAGTCGACTCTTCCATGTTCAAAATTGGACCACTCCATTGTTCGTCCAACAGGAAATATGGTAAAATACAATGTCTAAGTGACAAACAATTCAGATTTCTGGAGAAACAGCTCGTTATGAGCTGTCTCACCTGAATATGCATTGTTTACAAAAGATTTTTTAATTGCCTTTGGCAGCGAAAGTGTTAAATGCATCTACTGCATACCTTCTAACTCATGATCTACGGTATTCAGATGATAAATGTATGATTTAGTTACCACACGTTAAACAACGACTTTTCCGATCGCGGCGATATTTGTAGCTCGGTCGGTTTTATTGATTGATTATATCTCGACAGGCATGACCGAGTCTTAACACATGATGTAAATAGTTTTTGTTAACCCTTTCCAACACTATCGTTAACACCAGACTTAATCCTCGTCGATAGCTCGTATATAGATCTGATGACTGCCCCATAAAGGTCGTCTCAGATTGACCTTTGCGTCAGCCAATCAAATTGTCGCTTCCCAAAACAGGTTAGATAACCCATACAAATAAACGATATAGAAAAGCGGTGATCGTCGATTTATCCGAATGTATAGCACTGGCGTTTGGTTGTATCGTGCGATTATATTGAACATGACAAACGAGCACGTGCTCATAATTATTTAATTGTATTACGTCAATACGAGACGAACCTTTATGTGGGGTAGTCAGATCCAATATGCGTACTGAGAAGTATTTTGGTCTGATTTTAATTAGATTCGCCAATATATAACTCATCTAGACAAAAAAAGCAAAAAATCGAATTGCCAATTATTGTTTTCAAAAGTCTCGTCTGCTGCAGATGCGTCACATTACGTTTGCAATGGGAAAGGGTTAAAACAGAAGGATTGTGAAGAGACAGAAGACACTTATCCTTTTCAAGCAATATATTCTATTCCGTCTCTAAAGTAAAACCTTAATCTGTACAGGTAAATTTTTGGAAAATGATTACTTTCTCTAAGTGTTTGATTGTTTTATGGGTTTACTCTATATTCAACCTTATTTCATGATCCCTGGTTAAACAAACCAGTACAAGGCTACGAAATATGCCTTGTCCAAGGGAACTCCACCATGACCTTCGGCACGACTAGGGATCGAGCAAGGGACGCCTGGTTCCATATCCACCACTCTAACCACTCGGCAACGGCGGACTTCTTATAGTTTATTGACATCCAAATCGAACACCCCTGGACGAACGTCGTGCATGTATTACAACGAACCACGCCCGTAAAATCAGCAAGTAAAAACAAAGGAAGTCAAAGTTTTACAACGGTAACGACCGCCTTGGGTTCGGGATGAATGTATATTGTTTTATGGCGCATCGACAGCTAAGGTCATTTAGCGCGCATTTAAATGTTATTATTCATGTTCCCTGGGTGAACAAACCAGTACTAGGCTAGAAAATGTGCCTTGCCCAAGGGCACTCCACCATGACCGAATTGCCGCGACTGGGGATCGAACCCGGGACACCCGGTTTCGAAATCCCCGACGCTAACCACTCGACCACAGCGGATTCCTTGGGTTCGGGAGGTCGCGGGTTAGATCCACAGCCGGTTCACACCAAATACTTTAAAAATGGTAATAATGGCTGCCCTCCTTGGCGCTCATGGATTCAGCATGACGACTGACTGGCTGGTGACAGGATAAATGGACCAGTGATACTGGTAACTTACCCCTGAAACGCCGTGATATAACTGAACGAATTGCAGTAATAGGCTTAAAATATCAAACAATTAATCAATCAATAAAACGGGAACATGAGCCACGTGACACAAACAGCGACATTCGGAGAAATAACCACGGATACATTCGGAGAAATAAACGACCAGATTGCTTACTTGTTAAGACGATTTATGGTGATGCCCGTCCTTTAACTCCGTCATCGTCAAATTCCCCTAAGTAGGTTTTTGAATATTTTGATAACTTAAAGCTAACCAATGCGGATTTTAGGTGAGACACGAGCTGACTCTCCTGAATATGTAGTGTTTGCAAATACCTTAATATTGTCATTGGCGCTGAAAGCGTTTAAGGCTATCAGTACTTGTACGACCAGTTGATGAAAAGGGAAAGTCATAAGATGACTGCACGGAGGCTCTTCCTTAAAGTACACTCTTTCATGTTCGTTTGGAATATTTTGATAACTTAAAGGCAAACAATGCTGATTTCAGGTGAGACAGCTCGTAACGTTTGCCATTCACGATGAAAGAGTTTAAGGCTCCCTGTATATTTGTTCGACAAGTTGTTGAAAAGAGAAAATGATGTTTGGACTGCTCCTTCAGCGCAGAACTCCCTAAATTGGGCTCTTCCATACTCAAAATCGGGCATTATTCATGTAATAAGAGTTTTTGAATATTTTGATAACTTAAGGCCAACCAATGCGGATTTGAGGTGAGACAGCTCGTTACGAGCTGACTCTCCTAAATCTATATTGTTTGCAAAGATCTCAATATTGTCATTGTTGCTGAAATAGTTTAAGGCTATCAGTATACCTCTATGACCAGTTGGTGAATGACCTGACAGCAGGGAGCAGCATATTGATCTCGATCTCCGCTAAGTCGCAAAGTCCAAAAGGTCGGTTTATGTATGACGCGGAATCTTGAGGCTTTGCTATTCTGTTTTAATGCGCATTTATTTATGAATGTTTAATTAGCGCATACATCAATCGGTCCACTGCACTCGTAATTAGTCAAACACGATACATTCGTGAATGTTCGTGAGTGGTTTACCGAGTGATGTTTGAGCTTGTACCTGGGCAAAGTATTTCCACAATACCGTATATATTCTTCATGCCACTATTTTCTTGACAGGAACGACTAAATATAAATTAGGTACTTTTTGTTGATATTCGACACTTGAATTTGAAAGTTGAAAAGGGGACATAACTCGATCAAAAGTTGTTACAATAATCAAACCCTTTCTGGGTGTTATTAACTGGTTTCTCGCTGAACATACCTATATGACAACGGCTAATCCAATTCAACGTAACAGATAACATGAGACATTATTTCCAACTGCCAATACTGTGTTTTGGATTTTCGTTGTAATCAGAGTAAGTATTAGTTACAATTAACATGTTTAGAAATGTAACATGTTAAATGGAGATACTCTAGCGGTTTTAAAACAGGGTACGGACAGTCTCGTCTGACGTCTCACGGGCAGAATTCCACGGGAAGAATTCTGCCGGTTTTGTTTAGCATGTACCGAACCATATATATACAGTTTTTCCTTGTTTTTCCCTTATTTATGAACACAATTTGTTTAAAAAACAGTCTGACAATAAAAAGAACCATTTTAATCGCTTCCTAATGCCCAACTTACATAGAAATGTAGTCTCATTTGTCTCTATAATAAAATTGAATGGATAACCTATGACTAAAAGTGGAAAACATTGTGGCAAAAGGAAAAATTGCACGTTTTGTGCAATTTCTTCTTTTTTCGCTATGTTTTCAAAAAGCCGTCTGCTGCAGAGGCGTCAGAAAGCGTCTATATGAGGGAATGGGTTAACTTTATTACCGTTGCATTTGCAATTTTGCACTTATTCTTGTAACAAACTTTTCATATGATACAGAGAACTTCTACTTTCTGCTGATTTGGTTTATTATAATGCATACAAGTAGTAGATTTCGCCTTTTTCTACATTCTCCCTTAAAGCTTACATATTTATTTATACATGTTATCCGTCCCGCGAGTAAACCAACATTGCGGACACTGCGTAAAGTATCGATCCGGATCAGCCTAAGCATGCCACGGCTAACCCGGACAGACACTGTTCGCCTCCTGTGGATTTTTTGTTTCAAGATCCATTAGTCTATACCTCTATCCCCTGAGACGGAATGTGTCGGCCCGGATTAACCTGCGCGGACTGATCTGGATTGATACATTACGCAGAGGCCATAATATTGGTTTTCTCGTGGAAAGGCTCATGTATACTAGTAGTCGATTTTGCTTTTTCTACATTTTCCATTAAAGCTTAAAGAGTTATTTCTACATGTATTGCCAAATTACTTTTTCAACAACGTATATAACATTGCAAACTATAATAGCTTATTTCGGTACATTGACTGTAATGAAAAAAACAAATGTCGCCCTGGGCCATGCGTTCATGGAATCAGTTTTGTAAACGTGAACAATACGTTACGTAATAAATAATTTCAACAGAAAATAATAGAAATCAAAGAATACTCTATATATCCAACCGATATCTATAATCACCCGAATATACAAATGATGGTAATAAGAGCATAAGCAGTCATAAAATGGCTTTATGACGAAGTGCGAAGGTAAATAAACCCACAAAACAACAACAACAACGTCATCGGAAAGAAACCTTGCTGTTTGTCAACGGTTGTAATTAAATATGACACACGTCTTCTGAATAGTTGTCAGGAGTTAGAACTTTTAACAAAAAGTAATCATCTGGAAGTGTTCAGAGTGGCAAGCGTAGGTTTGGATTAGACTGTATGCTGCCCCGTAGTGTTCTAAAGCTTAGCAGTCAAAGTAATACGATTTAGATCGTTTATAGGTGGCGCGTGGTATTGTTAATTTAAAATCAAGATTTAATTAAAATATTGACCTTTGGTGTCTCAAATGAAAAGCCTATAATAAGTCTTTGTTACCCGAGATTTCTGAAGTACATAAACAAGGCTACGGTTACGAAAGGAATTCATACAGTTTATAACATTTCCCAGGAGGTGTAGACACGGTTTATGTCAGTAAGCGCTTTTGTGATAACTGGTTGTTAGTCGAGTAAAACAGAATTAATGGATGAAGAGGAATCAAAGCCCATACCGGGTCCAACCGCGTGGCCGTTTATTGGCAACATGCTCAGCCTAGATAAGGTACATATGCAGCGTACGCTGTATGGTTGGATGAAGGAGTACGGACCTGTGTTCAAGTTTTCATTCCTGGGCCAAGACGTGGTGACTATAAACGATCCAAAGTTAATGCGCGAAGTCTTCGCTGTACTACGTGAGCGTCCTGCTCTCTACCTGTCCAAAATCAATTATAACTTCAGCGGCGCCACATTTTCAAACTACGAGGGAAATCAGAAAACTGTGAAAGAGATCACACGGCAAATCTACCACGAGACGTTTAAAGATCCGTATATCAGACAGATACAAGACGAGATGCTGAATGAATTTATTAACGAGCTGATAAGCCAGAAAGATGGTGTTGTTAATGATGTTGGCAACACTTTCTTGAGGTCAATTGCAGGACAATTCTGCATGGAAGTCATAGGACAAAAGCCTTCGTCAGACGTCATAGATGCATCAATGGCGTTTTTAGAAACTGGTGCCGACTTCTTTTCGGGAGGCCGACCACTTTTATTAACGATGTTTCCATGGTTAACCAAACTTCCGGGTACATTTAAGCGAATTGTAGGAAAAGGCAAAGATAACATTGCTCAAGTAGTTCAAGTAATGTTTGATGAAGCTAGGAAATATTACAAGAAAGGACAAGAATGTGGAATGATCCAAAAGTTCATGTCCAGACAAGAAGAAGAAAACACAAAGGCTGGTAGTGTAGTAATAACTGACGACAATTTATTTGCTTCAATCATTACTGAAACAATTCTCCTCGCTTATGCAGGCACTGCGAGAAATATCTCTATATTTTTCTTGTACATGTTATTGAATCATGAAGTTCTTTCTAAAGTAAGCGAGACAATCGCAGAAATCAAGACAACGAAAAGGATTGAAGAACTGGTAAAAAGTGATTTACCATACCTGAATGCTACTATAATAGAATGCATGCGGATGAGTAGTTTAATCTTTGCAACACTCCCACATCAGGTCGATAAAGACGTAACCATTAGTGGCTATCAATTCAAGAAAGGCCAAATAGTCTCGGGAAATGCGTTTAACGCCCATCTTTCGGAGAAAACATGGGGAGATCCATTTGTGTTACGACCGGAAAGGTTTCTGGATTCTTCTGGACAGCTGCTACCAGAGTCCCATCCACTGCGATAAGCATTTGTACCATTCGGTGTTGGTGCGAGATATTGTACAGGCAAGTACACGGCTATGGATAAGATCTTTAGGTACATCAGTCGATTACTTTACAGGTGCGACATTCAAAGTGTGGAGAATCAAGAACTGCCTTCTGGAGACCCCAGAGATTTCAAAAGCGTCGTGGCGTTACATGTGCCGGAGTTTTCGTGTAAATTTATAGAAAGAATCTAATATTTGTTGTTTGTTAGAGCGGCGGTCTAGGAATCCCAACACTAAGTCCCTTGTGACATAGTTCTCAGAACACTACAATATTTACCTCCCCTAGCAGCCTTTGTGATAGGCAAATGTACTATTTGTTGAATCGAAAAATATCAAATATAATTAAATTCAACAATTGCATGTGAAAAAAAAATTCATTAAATCAAGAAGTCGATATAATCAGATTAAACTAAGGCTTCAACAAAATCCGGTCGTCAAACTTAAATTTCTTCGTGATCCTTATTATCACATTTTTTAAAATATACTCTATTTATATTCATCATATTGCCTCTCAAAGAGCGTTTTCGGCTTTTGTAATCCAATTACTCGAGTATAAAATATGGACATGCGCAGTACACGACACGAGTAACCATTCACGAACGCCTAACCCCAGTCTTGTGTTGTTTACAAAATGGCGACCTTCTGTGTATCAGTCGTCGCCATCTTTGATCTCGTGTTACCCATCAAATAGTGGGGTCGTTCTAGACGAGTAGATAAGGTGGCAGGGGACCCCTAAATTTGCAACTTTTCAGTTTGTCCGGACCAATAAATGTTATTTGAGAAATTCTCCAAAACAGCATCCATCACAATGTCAAAACTATATCTCAATATATGGCATATAACAGTTTTTCAAAATCATGTAACATTTTAGCAATTCGATAGAACTGAACACAATTTCAAACCCTGTGTATTCTATCCCACCTACCCAAAATGACGGCTAAAATGACACTATTTCAGCAGATTTTCTAATCATGTCCTTACTTCCTGGAAACATGCAAAAGAAAATTGAAGTCATCAGTATTCTTCTAGTAGAAAAACTTATTTGAAATACCTGAATGTTCGTCACACAACAGTCTCAAATGATATTGAGATTGACCTCCCCTTGGAAAGCTTACCTTGGTTTACCTTGGTTGTGAGATCTACTTAGGCTATTGCCTCTCTGATCCGTCTTGATTGTTGTTTTGCTTCCCGCTTCCGGTCAATCATAATACGGTGTGAATTTCATTGGTAGAAATTTCCAGTATACATTTAATTTATTTTTAAAACTATTTACACTGTTGGCAGTTACTATGTCCTCCGGCAGATTGTTCCATGGATCAACAACGCGTTGAGAGAAGTGATATTTCCTTATATTTGTGCGGCTGAATCTTTTATAGATTTTTAGGCTGTTTCCCCTTGTTTGGGTGTTATTTAAAGGGAAAATATTTCGGCATTCTATTTTATCAATATTGTAGATTATTTTGTATGTTTCTACCATGTCTGATCGAAGTCTTCTGTATTGAAGTGAGGGTAGTCCTAATTTTTTTAACCTTTCTGGATAACTTAGCTGTTTTGTTGATGGTAATAATTTTGTTGCTCTTCTTTGAACATTTTCAATAGTTATCCTTTCTTTTTTGTTAGTTGTTGTCCAAGCTGTGCTCGCGTATTCCAGATGTGGCCTGACGAGGCTCTTGTATAGTATAAGGAGCATTTCTTGATCTATATAGCTAAATGATCTTTTTATGATTCCCAAAATTTTATTTGCTTTTTTGACTTGTGTATTGATGTGGTCCTGAAATTTCAGTTTACTATCTATAATGACTCCGAGATCTTTTTCTTGGGACGTCTTGGTGATTCTGTCCCCATCCATGTAATATTGAGCACTGTTTTCTTCATTTTGACCGAAGTGAATATGTTTGCATTTATTCTTATTGAATGTTAAAAGCCATTTTGTTGACCATTTAGAGAGACTGTCGAGGTCCTTTTGTAGTGTTTTGATGTCTTTTTCGTTTCTGATGATAGAATAAATTTTGGTATCGTCTGCAAACAATTTGGTTGTATTAATTAATGTGTCTGGTAGATCATTTATATAGATGGTGAACAGAATCGGGCCTAATACACTGCCTTGGGGTATTCCGCTTGTCACTGCTGTCCAGTTTGAACTTGCATCATTTAGCACAACTCTTTGTTTTCGTTTTGATAGAAAGTTTTTGATCCAGGCGAGTAATTTTCCTGATATGCCGTAGCTTTTCAATTTTGATAGTAATCTTAGGTGAGGAACTGTATCAAACGCCTTTTGAAAGTCAAGGTAGATTGCATCTATTTGGTTTTGTGTGTCGATTTTCTCAGTCCAATCGTCCAGAACTTCTAACAATTGAGTGACGCACGATTTACCTTTTCTGAAACCATGTTGATGTCTGGTGAATAGGTTGTTGCTTTCCATGTGGATCATTAATTTATCCCTGATTTCTGTTTCCATGAGTTTGCAGATAATTGATGTAAGGCTGATTGGTCGATAGTTTGATACGTCTTGTTTGGATCCTTTTTTGTGAATTGGCATTATATTTGCCAGTTTCCATTCTGACGGTAATTTGGATTGTTCCATTGATTGGTTGAAAAGGATTGTAAGTGGTTCCACCAAGTGTAGTGATGTTTCTTTTATTACTTTTGGGTGTATCTTGTCGTTTCCTGGAGATTTTGTATCCTTAAGTTTATCTATATTTTTTGTTATGGCATATTTGTTGAATATCACGTGATCTAGTTTACATGTTGTTTTTTGTTCAAGGACGGGGATATCGTCGACATCGTTTTCTATAGTAAAAACACTTTTAAAAAATTCGTTCAGAAGTTCTGCCTTTTCTTTGTTATCGGTGTGGATTAATCCTTTATTATCTTTTAGGCTGATTATTTTCTCTTTGGACTTTGTTTTAGACTGGACAAATTTCCAAAAGATTTTAGAGTCTGATTTCATTTTTAATGCTATTGATTTTTCATAATTCCATTTTGCTTGTTTCACCATACAGTTTGCCTTGTTTTTAGCGTTGTTGTATTTTTCGTTATTACTTTGGTTTCTGCAATATTTATATTTTTTCCACATAGTTCTTTTCTTTTTAACTGCCGAGAGGGTTTCTTTATCCATCCATGGCGTATTGAAATTGTGCGTTGCAGATTTGCTCACCGGTATGTTGTTTTTTGTCGCTATTGATAAGTTATCGACAAATCTGCTCCACATTACATCAATATCGTCCGTATCCAGCTCAGACTCCCAATCTTTTTTTGATAAAATATTGTTTATTTCATCATAATTTCCTTTGAAGTATGCCAACTTTTCTAATTTTATATTAGTTGTCTCTGTAGCATAACAGAAATTGAATTCTAATACCTCATGATCACTGTTCCCTAATGGCGCGCAATGTGATAGTTCCTCTATCATTCCTTCTTCATTTGTTAGTATAAGGTCTAATATACTGGGGATATTATCTCCTCTAAATCGTGTTGGTAGGCTTACGTGTTGGAAGAGATAAGAGTCTCTTACTGTTTCCAAAAATTTGGTAGCTAAGTGTTCTGTGCCTACAGTGGTAGATTGTGTATCCCAAATGATTTCCTTGAAGTTGAAATCCCCAACGTGAATTTTGTAGTCATATTTTATATTTTCGAAACTGTCAATTTTCATTATTTTTGCGATTTCAGAAATACATGTTGGGTCTGTGACACTTGGGCTTCTATAGATACAAGATATCAGTAGATGTTCATTCTTCCTGTTTTTTATTCCAATGAGTACATGTTCTATTATTTTACTTTGGGGGAAATCAATTATGTACGCATCGATATTATCTTTGGCGTATATTAAGCAGCCTCTACATGTAGATTCGATTGAAGCTGGATGAAAAACATTATATCCTGATATGCGCCATTCAACAGAGCTGTAATCATATTGGTTGTTGAATTTGCTGAATATTTCTGTTACTGCTATAATGTCGTATTTTCTTTCTTTTATTAAAACTTGTATTTCATTCATTTTGTTGCATAAACTATCTGCATTCGTATACATAATACTTAAATTGGGACTTTGTAAAACTTTATTTACATTTTTAAAAATAAAACCGTCCCCCTAATCTTCATTTACTGAATTCTTCTGGGACTGTATAAAGTGACCTCCTAGGACTGTCTCATCTGGGTCAATAGGGTTTATTGCACCCGAGTTATCAGCAATAGTATTTTGATATTGTAATGGTCTCAAAATATTTTGAGAACCCAAACTTAAAGAGTTATTCAAATGTAATTGATTTTGTAAATTTGCATCTTTTTTGCTTTTGTTTATTCCACTATTTGTTATTTCAGTATCACTAGTGATGGTTGTGTTGTTGAAGTTGTATTGATCATCTTCTAACGTCGACATATGGACCAGATTTTCTTGATTTGCTTGTTGTTGCATTTGTTGTCTTCTTACTTTGTTCATTTCCCGTTGTTGCGGTGTGAGGTCCTTTGTTATGATACATTTTTTTAGTTGATTTGATTGAGGCAGCTCTCTGATTTTTGATGCATTGTCTAAAATATCCTTTCTATGTTTTTTGTTGTTTAGCACAATTTTTAATGGTCGACATTTACTGGTATTAAAGTTCCCTAGTCTGAAGCATACATGTATGTCTATTTCTTGTATACCTATAATATTGCACAGTTCACTAAATTGTTTAATATCAAATTCCTTTCTAACTGAACTATTTGTGCTTGTGCATTCTGGCATGTGATATATAATTAGGTTTAGTGTTCTTTTTTTTTGATCTTCTATTTCTCGAATCTCTTTTCGGACATCATCTTGAAGTGAAGCTTTAATTTCCATTTTTATTTCTTCGATCAAAGTGGGTTTTATTAAAGTAAATTCTTTTTTAACTTTTTTTCCAATGTCCAAATTGATTTCAGTCATTTTTTCTTCCATCAATGTCAGTCTAGTTTGGGTATTTTCTTCGATAGTTTTCAATCTTGTGGAAAGGCTTGACATACAAGGGAAATTTTGTTTGCATACATTGCACGTCCATTTAAAGTTATTGGATTCGTCTTCTTTTAGTGCTTCAGCCAATTTTGGCGATATTTTCGTACATTGTATGCAAAAACTTAACTCGCATACGCAGCATGCAAGATTTTGTTGATGTTCAATGGTGATGTCACATTTCGGGCATGTGTTGCTTCCTATTCTCGCTCTTTTACTAGGTTTACTTTTATTAATTGGAGTTGAGCTTATCATATTGGCCATAATTGAATACTGTCCTAATTTTTAATTATTCTATTACCAAAAACAGGGCTTCCCTAATTTTTGGTGTAGTTGGTTGTTGAATTCTGTCCTATTTTGTTTTGATCATGAGGTATTCTATTTGGCAGTTCGGCTGTTTAATGCTAGACATCGGGTTACTGTTGGTTCTTTGATTAGGGCTTCTCAAATTACTATGTGATCAGGGCTTCCCTAATCACATGCCTTTATATTTAATATCCAGTTTTTTCCTTCTTGTATACAAGATTATTTGATGAAGATCAATTCTGTCTGCTGATATACTTGGTATTTCTCTAGAGGAGATTAATATTTAAGTGTGAACAGGGCTTCCCTAATCACCTTATTTTTTATAGCGAAATTCTCAATTAATGCTCTTATACTATACATTTATTTTCTTTTGGTTGATGTATCCGTTGTTCATTTCATATTGCCTTCTCTTGAGGAGATTAAAGTTATTTGTTTATATTCCTTGTGTGAACAGGGCTTCCCTTTTCACAAGCACTTAAATGTACATGTTGTACAAATATTGTTCTATGAATTTATATTATATTGCACATTACACATAACAGGGCTTCCCTATTATATTGTTTTTTACTAATTGCAATGGCTTCCTATCTTTTTTATATGATTTGGAACCACAGGGCTTCCCTATGTTTTCCTTTATTGATTTTTAATATTGAATAAGACCTTAGGATGTTTCATTTGTTTCAATTCTGTGTTTCAACTTTAACAATTTATGAAACCACAATGTTGCAAGATGTTTTCCAGGGTGGACTCCGTCAGTATATAGATTAAAGTTTTTTGTGTATTTTACTTTAGAAGCAGATTTTTTCTTTGAAGATTTTATAATGTCTAAAGATAATTTCGGGGTTGTTGTATTGTTAATGTTGTCAATCCCATTGTTAAGGCTGTTAACTGATTCATGTAGCACAGATTCTTGTTCTTGATAATAGTTAATGTTCTCACAGCCTTTTCTTCTATTCCATTCAGTAATTGAATAATATGGGCAATTAATGAAAATAACTGTTGCAGTGTTGTTACATCTTTGAATTGTTGATTTCAGATAGCGATATTTGACGATTATTTGTTCCACTATATCAGATTGGTTTTCCTTAAGATTGATGAATTTTCCTACCTTGTCCGTTAGCTCACAAGTCCCAAACCAAATGAAGACGATAGGTTTTTTTGCTAATTGGATATTTCTGAGGAATGATCGTTGAAATGAATGGTTATCTACTGTAACTCCACTTCTTGATATGATTTTTATTGCACCATAGTAATCATTTGTGATGGCGTTAGTTAGCGAGAATCCCTTGCTGTCTGTGATGAGTAGACAATCTCTTGAATGGACTGGGCTTGGGCGCTGATTCTCCTCTAGCTGTAGCTTATTTACCTCCTTAATTAATTTGGGGATTGACATCAGTTGAGTTGTAGAAGGGAATATAAACGGGAATTGAGGAATTGAAGAATGAATAAATATTTAAAGATGGCGGCACCATGCACAATGTGTTGAAATTTGCAGAGTTTTCAATTCACAGAAGATTAGAATATTTTAAGTGTACTTCCCTAAATAACTGGATCGGTATCACTATAGGTTGTTCATCTACCATTATTACACCAAATTTTATCAATACATCGCCGGATTGTGATGATTCATGAAGGATTTTCAGAGACAAATTCTCTCCTTGAAAATTTAAGCGTCCGACCGGAAGCGGGTTAACCGGAAGCTCTTCAACATGATATGAGCTAGCATATACAAAAGTCAATAAAGAAATCAGTGCCATATAGTGTTATATAGTTAAGAAATCAGTTCATTTTCAAGCACACCAAATATTTAAAAAATCGACAGGGGCCAAATCCGAATGTGTCCCCTGCCACCTTAAGATATTAATCGCATGCGCAGTTCGCTTACTCGATACGTTCGCCTTTCAACTCCAGTTTCTCTCGTTACGCGAGTAAAGAAGTCGAAAACGCTTAAAATGGCCGACAACGGAGATAATTATTGTAGTTCTGGGAACAATGTATTTTATAACCGGATCAACCTTCGAATGCGCAGTCTGGTCTAACTCTGCTCTCGCTTGATAGTCATAGACTATTTTAGAAATGTCTGTAAAGCAGTTTTCATTAGAATCGCAGCATGAGTGCGCATCGAGATATTATTCCAGTCATGTACGTATTACGTTTAGGATCGATTTCCTAGATCATCGCTCAAATAGACTGAAAACCTTGACCTGTCCGGTCACCGTTCATATATATACATTGAAACATTGTTTTGAATGAGGGCATTCTCAACGTGTGATATGAGCCGTCCCGCGAGAAAACCAACAATTTGACGTCGTCCCAGATCAGCCTGCGCAGTCCGCACAGACTTATCCGGGCCGACACATTCCGTTTCAGGGGGATAGAGGTATAAAGTAGGGATGGCAACGAATATTCGATCATACGGTCGAATACTCGAATACTATATCATCGTTCGAATAAGTCAGGATTTTCAAAAATATATATATAAAAAAAAAATCTTCATATTTATTGTTTTCATAAACTGTAAGCAAAAGGTTACCGATGGTCTACCGATTTTCTATTTTACGCGTAGTTTATAAAGTGTCAACATAGTGTATATATTCAACATGTCAAACAGATAATCCCTGCTTTAGGCTATAAGTGACTGTGTGATCGATACAATACCGATGTTTTCGTTCCAAAACACCGTAACTTCCTCGTGTATTCTGTAGTTATCGCTTTTTAGAATGAGGCATCAATCATTCAATATTGGTGGTGTTTTTTATCCGATTCGTAATTTTGTTTTCATAAGCAAACTGTTACTACTTAAGTAGCGAAGTATTTTCACATTTTGAATGATCATGCAGATATGTATCACCTGTTTGAAGTTCATTAATTATTTGTTCAAGTATCAAACTGTTGAAATAAAAACCTTTTATTTGTAGATAATTGTTATAATAGCTCATTATTTTTTCATAAATTCACCCAAATGCGATCAGCATTGCCACATCAGTTTTATAAGTACGTAATATTTGACGTCAACAATGCCTGTTACGCCGATCAATAAATTAAAATCTGCGCACTTTACCAACGTATTTTTCACGAACATTCTTTTCATACGAATTCATCGGTGTAACGGAAACGTCAAATGCGAGAACATTTGACAAAAATAAAGAATTAATAAAGTCTTTGTTTGGTAAGCATGCACAAATGGATCGAATATTCGAATATCTTGTGATCGAATATTCGAATACTAATTTTGGTATTCGTTTCCATCCCTAGTATAAAGAAATGATTCCTGAAACAGAAAATCCTAAGGTGGCGAAAAGTGTCTATCCGGGCAAGGTAGCGCGGCATGCTTAGGCTGATCCGGGTCTATACTTTACGCAATGTTGGTTTTCTCGCGGGACGGCTCATATATTGTTTATGAGTTCTCATAGATATTTCTCAATTTTTGACTAACAAAATGATGGGTCTACTAGTAGTGAAAACATATATTGTTTGTAAATGCCAAGGTTCGCATGCTCTTGCTTAATTGGGTATTTCAATGTCTCATTTTCCAACAAGCGTAGACTTGTAGTCACACGGGTGTTACTCCTTTAACCATGTACTGTGACCACCATTACGGTACTCCTTTAACCATGTACTGTGACCACCATTGCGGAGTCAATAAGACCCCAAAATAGCTAGACGCGGCCCAAATCTTTTTTTAATAATATACTTTCCCGTACTTCATTGTTTTATTTGGGGTCTGATGTTTTATTTACACAAATCAACTCAAATAAAGGATACGTAATTATATCGTTACTGTAATATGTCGCGGATATAACTTATACACAAATGGATATATTGCATGTAAGCAGCCCGGTTACAGTCGGTAGAGTAATTGCGCTGAAAGAAAGAGAGGTCCCGGTTTCGAGCCCCAGACTGGCTGCATGTTATTTCTCTCCTGGTGACATTGACGCCCAATAAGGGACCGTGACAGCACTGCTTGGTCAGCCTTACGGCGCTTTAAGTTAGTTAACAGCTCATAGATCATGGTTCGAAATTCAACAAAGATACATTTTACTACGTATTAAAACGTGTTGACAGTTTTAAACGTGTTCACTGTTAACAGTTCATAGTTCAAAATTCAACATAGATACATGTACTTTGTTGTAAAACGTGTTTACAGTTGAGAGTACAAACTACAAAATTCAACATATTAAGATTTGTCGTTAATCAACAGAAAGCCCCTGTCCAGAGGAGCGAATTCCGTTATATTTACTATGTCGTAAATAATATATACTTCAGGATCAAAGTGCAAATAGTACTTTTAAAACTCGCGACTCCCTCTAATAACCGGCTTTCTGTCGATTAACGACACATCCTATTATTAGAGATGGGTCTAGGAACACCTCAGACTCAAATATATTCTCTGACGTTCCGATGGGTCCCAATGACTTATGTAGAATGTTTTTGTCAGCAATAGCTGCTATATTGTCTACCAGAACTTGTTGCAAAACGACTTAACAAAGACTACATACTAAACACATTGTTATTTTATTGTGACAGAAACTGGCCATGGCTTTCTTAAACATCGAAATGGATGCCGCAAACCAGGGACAAGCCGCCACATGCAGCCCCACGCAGCCAGGGGTGCACTTGACAGTTAACAATTCTGAGTCCAAGCTTCACAATTTAACATAGATACATTTTACTATGTATTAAAACGTGTTGACAGTTAACAATTCCGAATTCAACATGGAAACATTTTACTATGTATTAAAACGTGTTGACAGTTAACAATTCCGAATTCAAAATGGATACATTTTACTATGTATTAAAACGTATTGACAGTTAACAATTCCGAATTCAACATGGATACATTTTACTATGTATTAAAACGTGTTGACAGTTAACAATTCCGAATTCAACATGGATACATTTTACTATGAATTAAAACGTGTTGACAGTTAACAATTCCGAATTCAACATGGATACACTTTACTATGTATTAAAACGTGTTGACAGTTAACAATTCCGAATTCAACATGGATACATTTTACTATGTATTAAAACGTGTTGACAGTTAACAATTCTGAATTCAACATGGATACACTCTACTATGTAGCCAAATGTGTTCACAGTTCAGAGTTAAAGTTTCAAAATTCACCAACCTCGGATACAATTTACTATGTAGTAAAGTGTGTTCACAGTTACGAGTTCAGAATTAAAGCTTCAACATTCAACGAATATACATTTTCTTTGTAGTTAAACGCGTTCACAAGTTAACAGTTCTGAGATCACACTAAGAACTCTTAACAGTTCAGAGGACTAGATAAGGATAAGTATACTGGTCTTGTTCCACCTTTATATCTCTTAGGATTCAACCAAAGCCTTTGTTGTGGGTACACTATATAGTCGTCTCATTGAGACGATTCTTTTGAGTACCCACAACATAGGGTTAGAGTGTCAAAAAAGGATTTTAGATTACCCCTTATCTATACCATGTTATAGTAATAATAATAAACAAGCCGGTAGGCGACGTGTGATTCGCCTTGGTTGTGGGTCCTTAGCAACGAAACTCAAACGCGCGCACCCTGAGCCCGTATGACACCTGTTCACAAAGTTTCATCGGAATCGGCCCGTCGGTTTGGGCTGTGGAGCGTCGCTTTACAAACAAACAGACAGACAGACAGCCGGAAAAGCCTGACAATAAGGGTTATCTAACGAAGCGAATCCCAATAACTCTAAACTGTGCAGTACGAATTTCAAGTATGAACTTTCAAGTATGAAGTTGAAGTATGAACTGCAATGTCAGAACTGAGGTCACAATCGATCTTTCGAACGATTTTGATAAGAATGCATGCCGCTACTTTTTTTCACTGTGTTATGTTACTGATCAGAGAGTCCATGCACAGTTTAGAATAAACGTTAATTTATAAACCGACTATATTCGTTCTTACCAGCATAGACCAACAACTAAACGTCATCTGGACGAGCAACACAAGACCTCGGTTGGGGCAGGGACAGATATCTTATCTCTTGTACGAAAGGTCCCGGGTGTGTATCCCGTGATGAGCGGGTTCTACCTTTGGGATCTTTTCCACACAAACGGCGCGAGTACTGGTTAAGTCTTCAGGAAGAAGACATCGAGCGTTATTAATATAAGCTGAAAGCTTGTTTCGCAATTGATGCAAAATAAATAAGTTTAAACTAACCTATACCTTCATCTGGGAGAGCCCAATATGACCCAAGTTCCTGCACGTTATATATTGCAGTACAAATATCCTACGACCTTCGTCTAGTACAGCAGTTAGTGTATGTTGTTTTGTAGATTACACATAACCTTCATCTTGAAGAGCCATATAATACCTCATTGTTGGCTGGTTGTTTTGTACAGCACAAATTGATAGTCATGAATTCCTTCATTGGCGCTCAAGGTTGTGGGGTATATGACAACTTACGCATTGATTTCAGCATACATAATACCAGTTGTAAAGATAATATACCCAGTATACGCCATTATGTAACTGGAATACTGTTGAAAACGATGTAAAACACCATTTAAACAAATTGGTTGAGTCACAGAATACTTCAGTTACTGCATGTTTCTTTGTAGAGAACAGATAACCAAACCACCATCTGATAGAGCCACATATGACGTCAGTTTCTGCACGTTCGTTTGTTTATCAAATATAGTGTGCGATCTATGAGTACTATGGTATTCTGGTGCAAATTGTTAACTATATATGTATACATATATAAACACCGTTTTAAATTAAATCTTCGTTCATATGCATGTTTGCGGGGTCAAAAATGTAGTATTATATATAACACCGTTTTATATGAAATCGTCCTTCATTTACATTCTAAAAGGTTCGATAATTTAACAGTATTAGTTTGTTTTATATAAGCAATATATAACATGAACTAACATCACACAGGTGAGATGTGAACTTGGCTTACTCCCTTCATCAAAACAGGTGTAAACAGGTATATAGGGTAAAACATGACTCTACATTTTACAGTTGAGCAAATCCGTTTCAGATGTTTTTTCCAACGTTTAAAACCCTTTTCCCCACATATAACAACTCTGCTACTGATGACTTTAAAAACATATTTGGCAAAGATATGAATATATCTGGTTATGAAATACTCCTTAGTTGATCATTATAAATTGATGTTTGAAATCAATACATAAATAATGAATCAAACAACATTCGGAGTTTGAAAGGTTGTCTCTATAAAGCATGTTGATTGCTTCACCCTCCCAAAGGGACCCTGGTCGAGTCCCGGTAGCTCAGTCGGTAACGACGCGGGCTCTCGATCCAGGGGTTGTGAGTTCAAAACCCGGCTCGGCCAACTTTCTTTCCGACGTTTGACAAAAGTCATTGCAACATTCGTCTTCCACCAATGGGCTACGTCTATGTGGAAAAGCAGCCAGTTGCTATGACTGAGAAATTGTTAAAAACGGCGTTAAACCCCAATCAATCAAATCCAAAGGGACCCGCCATAGTTGCGTATGCCTGAACCTATAATGTAATTGGTAGAAGGTTACTCTAGACTATATGTAGGACTAATAAGTACGCGTTTAGAACAGTCCACATCAGCTTCATGAGGTTTATTTATCGTAATAGTGCATCCTGTAAATATCTCTTTTCTACATGCAGCAAATAACCAGCAAGACGGCTTTGCAAACATCATCGTATAGAAACGTTCTATAACTAAAAGCACGATTGACTAATTAAGTTGAAAACATTCTGACTAAAGACAAACAATTTCTCCTTTTTCAACAACAAATTAAAGGTTGTCGGCTTCAAAAGACGTATGTATGTTGTATGTGACGTATGTATATTGTATGTGACGTATGTATGTTGTATGTGACGTATGTATGTTGATGTGACGTATGTATGTTGATGTGACGTATGTATGTTGTATGTGACGTATGTAGGTTGTATGTGACGTATGTAGGTTGTATGTGACGTATGTATGTTGATGTGACGTATGTATGTTGTATGTGACGTATGTATATTGTATGTGACGTATGTATGTTGATGTGACGTATGTATGTTGTATGTGACGTATGTATGTTGTATGTGACGTATGTATGTTGTATGTGACGTATGTATATTGTATGTGACGTATGTATGTTGTATGTGACGTATGTATGTTGATGTGACGTATGTATGTTGTATGTGACGTATGTAGGTTGTATGTGACGTATGTAGGTTGTATGTGACGTATGTATGTTGATGTGACGTATGTATGTTGTATGTGACGTATGTATGTTGTATGTGACGTATGTATGTTGATGTGACGTATGTATGTTGTATATGACGTATGTATGTTGTATGTGACGTATGTATGTTGTATGTGACGCATGTATATTGTATGTGACGTATGTATATTGTATGTGACGTATGTATGTTGTATGTGACGTATGTAGGTTGTATGTGACGTATGTATGTTGTATGTGACGTATGTATATTGTATGTGACGTATGTATATTGTATGTGACGTATGTATGTTGTATGTGACGTATGTATATTGTATGTGACGTATGTATATTGTATGTGACGTATGTATGTTGTATGTGACGTATGTATGTTGTATGTGACGTATGTATGTTGTATGTGACGTATGTATATTGTATGTGACGTATGTATATTGTATGTGACGTATGTATATTGTATGTGACGTATGTATATTGTATGTGACGTATGTATATTGTATGTGACGTATGTATATTGTATGTGACGTATGTATATTGTATGTGACGTATGTATATTGTATGTGACGTATGTATGTTGTATGTGACGTATGTATATTGTATGTGACGTATGTATGTTGTATGTGACGTATGTATATTGTATGTGACGTATGTATATTGTATGTGACGTATGTATATTGTATGTGACGTATGTATATTGTATGTGACGTATGTATATTGTATGTGACGTATGTATGTTGTATGTGACGTATGTATGTTGTATGTGACGTATGTATATTGTATGTGACGTATGTATATTGTATGTGACGTATGTATGTTGTATGTGACGTATGTATGTTGTATGTGACGTATGTATGTTGTATGTGACGTATGTATATTGTATGTGACGTATGTAGGTTGTATGTGACGTATGTATGTTGTATGTGACGTATGTATGTTGTATGTGACGTATGTATGTTGATGTGACGTATGTATGTTGTATGTGACGTATGTATGTTGTATGTGACGTATGTATGTGGTATGTGACGTATGTATGTTGTATTTGACGTATGTATATGGTCATATAGATGCTTTATGATGCCTCTGCAGCAGACGGCTTTTTGAAAACATAGTGACAAAAGAAGAAATTGCACAGAACGTGCAATTTCTCCTTTTGCCACAATGTTTTCTACGTTTTGTCAGAGGTTATCCATTCAATTATCGAGATTTTCTATGTTTTGACAAAATATGTTTGAAGTCGTCTGCTGCAGAATTGTCGTATGAGGGAAAGGGTTAATAACTTTATACGAGAGTAAATTTTATTATGCCATACTTTATACTTACGGAGTGTCGTTTTGAATAACTTACGAATATAAATATAAACATCCTTTTGTTCAGTTATAGACGCTCGGGGAATGTTTGCATTGACGATTGTATTTCTGTAATCATTTTGTTTTCTATACTACTACACCAATGATATACGTATACTGTATATCGAGGGCTTGGCGTGAAACAGTTGTAACTAAAATTTGTATTTTTTTACCAAGGTTAATCACCTCGCCTAATGTCTTTATAAACGTTAAATCTTTTTTTCTTTGTTAAACAATGGAAATTTAGGTGCCATTGCTCGTTCTGAGCAATGGCACCTAAATTTGCATTGTTTACAAAGGGGTCGAAATTGCCCCTTAACCAGGGATTTCAAAATAGGTTTTTAGTTACAACCGTTTCACGCCAAGCCCTCGATATTGTGTCGATGTACAATATGTTTCTTCATTTAGGCGTAATAGCTTCAAGGTGTCTTGTTTCTCCTTATCATTCACACTTATCGTCTATATATCGAGGGCTTGGCGTGAGAACGGTTGTAACTAAAATTGGTAATTTTTTACCAAGGTTAATCACCTCGCCATGAAGTCTTTATAAGCGTTAAATCATTTTTCTTGGTAAACAATGGAAATTTAGGTGCCATTACTCGTTCTGAGCAATGACACCTAAATTTGCATTGTTTACAAAAGGGTCGAAATTGCCCCTAAACCAGGGTTTTCAAAATAGGTTTTAAGTTACAACCGTATCACGCCAAGCCCTCGTATAAATAGTTTTGCTAGATGAATGCCTCTTCACGACACGCCACAACATCAATTGATTTTTGTTTTTTTAATGTAACTGTTATTAGTGCGTTATAGCAGAGAACTGAATTGAAAGTATAATATACGTCTGTGGTTATACCCAATTCGTTTGAATATTGCAACTGTTATGAATTTATCAATTAACCGCAAGACGTCGATGCGCCGAGGGGTTATCAAAACGTGATAGGACTTACTATCAAAACATCAAAATTTAATATCACTGTACAAGAACGTCATTTACAAATCTGCGTCAAAGGAAACAGTAAAGGGTTGCAAGAGTGTACAATATTATCACACCGTAGACACAACTTGTACAATATTATCACGCACAACGTGTACAATAATATCACAACCGTAAACAAAAGTTGTTACAATAATATCACAACGTAGACAAAACTTGTACAATATTATCACAACGAAGACAACAGTCGTGTACAATAATATCACACCGTAGACAAAAATTGTAAAATATTATCACACCGTAGACAAAAATTGTACAATATTATCACACCGTAGACAAAATGTGAACAATATATACACAACGTAGACAAAACTTGTACAATATTATCACACCGTAGACAAAATGTGTACAATAGTATCACACCGTAGACAAAAGTAGTACAATATTATCACACCGTAGACAAAACTTCATGTACAACATATTATCACAACGTAGACAAAACTTGTACAATATTTATCACAACGTAGACAAAACTTGTACAAATATTATCATAACGAAGACAAAAACTTGTACAATATTATCACAACGAAGACAAAACTTGTACAATATTATCACACGTAGACAAAACTTGTACAATATTATCACACCGTAGACTAATCTGTACAATATTATCACACCGTAGACCAAATGTGTACAATATTATCACACCGTAGACAAAACATGACAATATATCACACCGTAGACAAAACCTTGTACAATATTATCACAACGAAGACAAAACTTGTACAATATTATCACACCGTAGACAAAACTTCGTACAACCAATATTATCAAAACGTCGACAAAACATGTACAATATTATCACACGCTAGACCAACTGAGTACAATATTATCACACCGTAGACAAACAAACATGTAATCTTATACACGTAGACAAACATGTACAATATATCACACCGTAGACAAAAACTTGTACACTCTTATCACAACGAGACAAACTTGTACAATATTTATCATAACGTAGACAAAACTTGTACAATATTATCATAACGTAGACAAAACTTGTACAATAGTATCACACCGTAGACAAACGTGTATAATAGTATCACACCGTAAGACACAAAAATATGTACAATATTATCACAACGTAGACAAAACTTTGTACAATAGTATCACACCGTAGACAAAACTTGTACAATATTATCACAACGTAGACAAAAACTTGTACAATTATTATCATAACGAAGACACAACTTGTACAATATTATCACAACGAAGACAAAAACTTGTACAATCATTATCACACCGTAGACAAACTTGTACAATATTATCACACCGTAGACAAAACTTGTACAATATTATCACAACGTCGACAAACATGTACAATATTATCACACGTAGACAATGTGTACAATATTCTCACCACGTAGACAAAACATGTACAATATTATCACACGGTAGACAAAACTGTACAATATTATCATAACGTAGACAAAACCTGTACAATATGATCACACCATAGACAAACTTGTACAATTTTATCACACCGTAGACAAAACATGTACAATATTATCACACGTAGACAAAACTTTACACTATTAACACAACGAAAACAAAACTTGTACCAATATATCATAACGAAGACACAAACTTGTAC
>JASEVX010000009.1:7340462-7451600 GCA_031761405.1 Serripes groenlandicus | reverse complement strand
AAATTAACCGCAAGACGTCGATGCGCCCGAGGGGTTATCCAAAACGTGATAGGACTTACTATCAAAACATCAAAATTTAATATCACTGTACAAGAACGTCATTTACAAATCTGCGTCAAAGGAAACAGTAAAGGGTTGCAAGAGTGTACAATATTATCACACCGTAGACACAACTTGTACAATATTATCACGCACAACGTGTACAATAATATCACAACGTAAACAAAAGTTGTACAATAATATCACAACGTAGACAAAACTTGTACAATATTATCACAACGAAGACAACACGTGTACAATAATATCACACCGTAGACAAAAATTGTAAAATATTATCACACCGTAGACAAAAATTGTACAATATTATCACACCGTAGACAAAATGTGAACAATATTATCACAACGTAGACAAAACTTGTACAATATTATCACACCGTAGACAAAATGTGTACAATAGTATCACACCGTAGACAAAAGATGTACAATATTATCACACCGTAGACAAAACTTCTTGTACAATATTATCACAACGTAGACAAAACTTGTACAATATTATCACAACGTAGACAAAACTTGTACAATATTATCATAACGAAGACAAAACTTGTACAATATTATCACAACGAAGACAAAACTTGTACAATATTATCACACCGTAGACAAAACTTGTACAATATTATCACACCGTAGACAAATCTTGTACAATATTATCACACCGTAGACCAAATGTGTACAATATTATCACACCGTAGACAAAACATGTACAATATTATCACACCGTAGACAAAACTTGTACAATATTATCACAACGAAGACAAAACTTGTACAATATTATCACACCGTAGACAAAACTTGTACAATATTATCACAACGTCGACAAAACATGTACAATATTATCACACCGTAGACCAAATGTGTACAATATTATCACACCGTAGACAAAACATGTACAATATTATCACACCGTAGACAAAACTTGTACAATATTATCATAACGTAGACAAAACTTGTACAATATTATCACACCATAGACAAAACTTGTACAATATTATCACACCGTAGACAAAACATGTACAATATTATCACACCGTAGACAAAACTTGTACACTATTATCACAACGAAGACAAAACTTGTACAATATTTATCATAACGTAGACAAAACTTGTACAATATTATCATAACGTAGACAAAACTTGTACAATAGTATCACACCGTAGACAAAACGTGTATAATAGTATCACACCGTAGACAAAATATGTACAATATTATCACAACGTAGACAAAACTTGTACAATAGTATCACACCGTAGACAAAACTTGTACAATATTATCACAACGTAGACAAAACTTGTACAATATTATCATAACGAAGACAAAACTTGTACAATATTATCACAACGAAGACAAAACTTGTACAATATTATCACACCGTAGACAAAACTTGTACAATATTATCACACCGTAGACAAAACTTGTACAATATTATCACAACGTCGACAAAACATGTACAATATTATCACACCGTAGACCAAATGTGTACAATATTATCACACCGTAGACAAAACATGTACAATATTATCACACGGTAGACAAAACTTGTACAATATTATCATAACGTAGACAAAACCTGTACAATATGATCACACCATAGACAAAACTTGTACAATTTTATCACACCGTAGACAAAACATGTACAATATTATCACACCGTAGACAAAACTTGTACACTATTATCACAACGAAAACAAAACTTGTACAATATTATCATAACGTAGACAAAACTTGTACAATAGTATCATAACGTAGACAAAACTTGTACAATAGTATCACACCGTAGACAAAACGTGTATAATAGTATCACACCGTAGACAAAACATGTACAATATTATCACAACGTAGACAAAACTTGTACAATAGTATCACACCGTAGACAAAACTTGTACAATATTATCACAACGAAGACAAAACTTGTACAATATTATCACAACAAAGACAAAACTTGTACAATAATATCACACCGTAGACAAAACATGTACAATATTATCACACTGTAGACAAAACTTGTACACTATTATCATAACGTAGACAAAACTTTTACAATAGTATCACACCGTAGACAAAACGTGTATAATAGTATCACACCGTAGACAAAACATGTACAATATTATCACAACGTAGACAAAACTTGTACAATAGTATCACACCGTAGACAAAACTTGTACAATATTATCACAACGAAGACAAAACTTGTACAATATTATCACAACAAAGACAAAACTTGTACAATAATATCACACCGTAGACAAAACATGTACAATATTATCACACTGTAGACAAAACTTGTACAATATTATCACAACGAAGACAAAACTTGTACAATATTATCATAACGTAGACAAAACTTGTACAATATTATCATAACGTAGACAAAACTTGTACAATATTATCACAACAAAGACAAAAATTGTACACTAATATCACACCGTAGACAAAACATGTACAATATTATCACACTGTAGACAAAACTTGTACAATATTATCACAACGAAGACAAAACTTGTACAATATTATCATAACGAAGACAAAACTTGTACACTAGTATCACACCGTAGACAAAACGTGTACACTATTATCACACCGTAGACAAAAGATGTACAATATTATCACACCGTAGACAAAACTTGTACAATATTATCACACCGTAGACAAAACTTGTACAATAATATCACACCGTAGACAAAACATGTACAATAGTATCACACCATAGACAAAACTTGTACAATATTATCACAACAAAGACAAAAATTGTACAATATTATCATAACGAAGACAAAACTTGTACAATAATATCACACCGTAGACAAAACGTGTACAATAATATCACACCGTAGACAAAAATTGTACAATATTATCACACCGTAGACAAAACTTGTACAATATTATCGTAACGTAAACAAAACGTGTACAATATTATCACAACGAAGACAAAACTTGTACAATATTATCACACCGTAGACAAAATGTGACAAAAATTGTACAATATTATCACACCGTAGACAAAATGTGAACAATATTATCACACCGTAGACAAAACTTGTACAATATTATCACACCGTAGACAAAACGTGTACAATAGTATCACACCGTAGACAAAAGATGTACAATATTATCACACCGTAGACAAAACTTGTACAATATTATCACAACGTAGACAAAACTTGTACAATATTATCACAACGTAGACAAAACTTGTACAATATTATCATAACGAAGACAAAACTTGTACAATATTATCACAACGAAGACAAAACTTGTACAATATTATCACACCGTAGACAAAACTTGTACAATATTATCACACCGTAGACAAAACTTGTACAATATTATCACAACGTCGACAAAACATGTACAATATTATCACACCGTAGACCAAATTTGTACAATATTATCACACCGTAGACAAAACATGTACAATATTATCACACCGTAGACAAAACTTGTACAATATTATCGTAACGTAGACAAAACTTGTACAATATTATCACAACGTAGACAAAACTTGTACAATATTATCATAACGAAGACAAAACATGTACAATATTATCATAACGTAGACAACACTTGTACAATAATATCACACCGTAGACAAAACTTGTACAATAATATCACACCGTAGACAAAACTTGTACAATATTATCACACCATAGACAAAACTTGTATAATATTATCACAACGAAGACAAAACTTGTACAATATTATCATAACGAAGACAAAACTTGTACAGTAATATCACACCGTAGACAAAACGTGTACAATAATATCACACCGTAGACAAAACATGTACAATATTATCACACCGTAGACAAAACTTGAACAATATTATCGTAACGTAGACAAAACGTGTACAATATTATCACAACGAAGACAAAACTTGTACAATATTATCACATCGTAGACAAAACTTGTACAATATTATCATAACGTAGACAAAACATGTACAATATTATCACATCGTAGACAAAACTTGTACAATATTATCATAACGTAGACAAAACTTGTACAATATTATCATAACGTAGACAAAACTTGTACAATAATATCACACCGTAGACAAAACGTGTACAATAATATCACACCGTAGACAAAACGTGTACAATAATATCACACCGTAGACAAAACATGCACAATAATATCACACCGTAGACAAAACATGTACAATATTATCACACCACACCGTAGACAAAACATGTACAATATTATCACAAAACGTAGACAAAACGTGTACAATATTTCGAAAGGTAACCGCCTCGGTTGTATAGTGATAGAGCGTTCCACCTCTGGTGCAGGTTCGATCCCCGACCAGGTCATACCAAATACTTTAAAAATGGTAGTAATGGATGCCCTCTTGGCGCTCAGGGTTGTGTGGTTATCATTACGACTGATTGGCTGGTGTCAGGATGAATGGACAGTAGTACTTGTAACTTACCCCGGAAACGCCGTGATTTAACTGAATTATTGTTGAAAGCGACGTAAAGCACAATACAATCAATCAACCGAAAGGTAATTCAATTGAGTTGAGCAGGAGTAAAGCTGCCACTTGTTGTGGTTGTATACACTCATTGTTTAGTGGTTTGTGTAAAAATCATGCCATCTTGCAGGCAAACCCGTTCTGTTGTTGATAGGAAGAGTGCAAGTGTCATTTTTTTCACCATGATATTTTTCATTTGTTACAAACATTTATATACGTTTTGGTGAACAATGGTTCTATATGGTCTTAACGTAAGGGCTACAGGAGACGTTAATACGAAATGTGTGTAGGTATAACTAATACTAAGAGATAAACAAAACAAAATTATCTTCACAAGTTACACCCGTTATTTACAATATGCCTAATGTCCCATAATCTTTCTTTATTTACCAATCATGTCATGTAGGTAATAAATTGAATTTTAATAAAAACAGTTTTTATTTTTCAAAAGTTTGATCGGTGTCGAAAGTATAACAAAAATCATAATACTTTGGGATCACCCCTTGTATTTGTTACAACGCAATACAGAATACACATTGATCCTTTTCAAATTGTGAGTAGTTTATTTAACCCATCACAATATACGTCCTTTTAATGTTTTTCATAACTAAAGAAACGCAAAAAATAACATGTAGAGATTAAGGATGTTAAGTCAGAGACAGACAGCTTGAAGAGTAAAGTTGCTTCCACAAACCGTCTCTTTCCCAAGACTCTTTCCCAAGTTCCTCTGTACCGGACGGTGCCAATTTTATCATTTCACCAATAAGAAGATTGTCTGTGTTGTATGTCGAGGGCTTGTGAAACGGTTGTAACTTAAAACCTATTTTGAAAACCCTGGTTTAGGGGCAATTTTGACCCTTTTGTAAACAATGCAAATTTAGGTGCCATTGCTCAGAACGAGCAATGGCACCTAAATTTACATTGTTTACCAAGAAAAGTGATTTAACGCTTATAAAGACTTTATGGCGAGGTGATTAACCTTGGCAAAAAAATACCAATTTTAGATACAACCGTTTCACGCCAAGCCCTCGATGTGTTCTCATCACGTAGTTCTGTCTCAAATTGTTCAAGCGTTATATCAGTTTTATACAGCGTCCTTCTCGTTCTTTTCGGAAAGGGTGATTTGGAGGGTGTTCTCTCTGTGTTGGTACATGCACTAGTACGTGATTTTGAAGACATTCTGTTCACACCCTTCACAGATCTTTTTTGTGGTGAAAACTTCAGAGGTGAAAAGGATTTCAACCCAGTTCTGAGGCACGAGCTGAAAATTCTATTCTATTGAATAGTTCATCCTCTGTGCAAATCCATGCGCGTTTTCATTTGATCGTCTTTTGATGATGTTTCGCATGAGATCTCCTACATCGCTTGCCAAGCGCGAGTCTGGATTAAGGTTTCGTCATGATTCTGTCAAAATATAAATGAAATAATGACATAACATGGAACATTTCTGTACAATAGCATTGTGACAACGTTACTTCTTTTATAATTATACATCGTTGCTCAATTTTATTAAAAAAGCATCGTTGATCAGTTTTCTTGAAATTTAATCGTTATTAAACAAATACCGCAATTTAATATAAACACATCAAATTATTTAAAAATGCATGGTCGACAGAGACCATCACATGATCAACGCCTATTATAAAACTTGTCAAATGAATAGCAATATACAATATGAAACTTGTCAAATGAATAGCAATATACAATATGCAAGCATGCACGAAACTAACGTATTAGTGACGATCATTTGATTCAATGAATGTACTTATTATCTTTACAAAATAATACAGATTAAGCTGGTGTAGTAAAAACAATAACGATAGCTAGATTGACTCAGAAAAATCCCTTTCAAAACACTCAATACTGTTATACAGACATACTTCAAACAGGCCAGCGTAAGTATAGGTTAAATCTACGGCAGAAATAGTTTATTTCCTTCAAAACAGAAGACATTGTTTGTCATTGTAACCTTTTCTACAAAACAGCTTGGATTAGTAGCCGTTACATTTCTGCTTGCAACTGATGCCATTTTTTTCAAACTGGAAGAAAAGGTAAACTATCCATTAAAATTTGACGCTTTGTCTCTCATATAATTCGATGTAGACTCCGTTGTTCCCGGTTGATGTTAACCTGGCTTTAAATAATGCAAACGCAAGATAATGGAGAAAAAACGTAACTGCTTGGAACTGAAGTCCACTGAAATGCCAACTAATTTCAAGGTTTTCCTGAGTGATGGACAAAACTGCTCGACTTGGGGATGGCGAACCTGTACTTCTCGGAAAGCTTATATTATTCCGCTTAGCATGGCGTATATGCCATAAAAATCGGAGAAGAAATGAAATACTTACGGCTGTTTTTAAGTCTCAGGCGATGAAAATGTTGACAAATTTGTCTTGGGTTTGTGGCCTGTATGACATCACAGGTCACGTGGTATTGCCACACTGTGTACTAAAATGGTAATCTCAATCGGGTTTTCCTATGATAAGTTTTGATGCGCGGTCATGCGTGTCGAGATTTAATCAAAACAACGCGTTGTAAACGATTAGAAAGTTCAGAAAGGTATGTTTAACAGTCAACGCTTTATATTTTAATTTTGGTCGGTTATAACAAGGAATACTTGACGATTAGAAGGTGTAGAAAAATATGTTTAAAAAGTAAACGCTGTCTTGTTTGTTTTGGTGATAACTGATTGTGTTTTTGTGGAGTAGAAACAAAGAAGAAATGGATAAAGACGAAATAAAGCCCATACCGGGTCCAATCGCGTGGCCGTTTATTGGTAACGTGCTCAGCTTGGATAAGGTACATATGCAGCGTACGCTGTATGATTGGATGAAGGAGTACGGACCTGTGTTCAAGTTTTCATTCCTGGGCCAAGACGTGGTGACCATTAACGACCCAAAGCTAATGCGCGAAGCCTTCTCTGTTATACGTGAGCGTCCTGTTCTTCACCTGGCCAAAATCAACTATGAATTTAGCGGCACCGCATTTTCAAACTGCGAGGGACATAAGAAAACTGTTAAAGAGATAACATGTCAGATTTACCGCGATACGTACACGGATCCGTATATCAGACAGATACAAGACGAGATGCTGGATGAGTTTATTAACGAGCTGATAAGCCAGAAAGATGGTGTTGTTGATGATGTTGACCATACATTCTTAAGGTCCATTGCCGCACAGTACTGCACGGAGATCATAGGACACAGGCCTTCGCCAGAAATCATAGATGCATCAATGGCGGTTTTAGAAACTGGTGGCGATATATTTTCAGAAGGCCGACTTTTTCTATTTACGATGTTTCCATGGTTAACGCAAGTACCGGGTACATCTAAGAGAATTGTTGAAAAGGCCGCCAATAGCATTTCTCAAGCTGTTAGAGTGATGTTTGATGAAGCTAAGAAGTCTTACAAAAAAGGACAGGAACGTGGAATGATCCAGAAGTTCATCTCCAGACAAGAAGAAGAAAACGAAAGGGCTGGCAGTGTAGTAATAACTGACGACCATATATTTGCTTCAATTATTACTGAAACTATTCTCCTCGCCTATGCAGGGACTGCGAGAAATATCTCTATATTTTTCCTGTACATGTTATTGAATCATGAAGTTCTTTCTAAAGTAAGCGAGACAATCGCAGAAATCAGGAAAACGAAAAGGATTGAAGAACTGGTAGAAAGTGATTTACCTTACCTGAATGCTACTATAATGGAATGCATGCGGATGAGTAGTTTAATCTTCATGTCAGTCCCACACCATGTCGACAAAGACGTAAATATTAGTGGGTATCAATTCAAGAAAGGCCAAATAGTCTCGGGATGCCAATTTAACGCCCATCTGTCGGAGAAAATATGGGGAGATCCATTTGTGCTACGACCGGAAAGGTTTCTGGATTCTTCTGGACAGCTGCTACCAGAGTCTCATCCACTGCGACAAGCATTTGTACCATTCGGTGTTGGTGCGAGATATTGTACTGGCAAGTACACGGCTATGGATAAGATCTTTAGGTTCATCAGTCGAATACTCTACAGGTGCGACATTACAACTGTGGAGAATCAAGAACTGCCATCTGGAGATCCCCGAGGTTTCAAGAGCGTCGTGGCGTTAGATGTACCAGAGTTTTCATGTACATTCATAGAAAGAATCTAATATATGAGCCGTTCCACGAGAAAACCAACATTGCGAACTCTGCATAAAGTAACGACCCGGATCAGCCTAAGCATGCCGCGCAGGCTAACTCGGATAGACTTTTCGCCTCCTGTGGATTTTCTGTTTCAGGAATCATTACTCTATACCTCTATTCCCCTGAGACGGAATGTGTCGGCCCGGATTAGTCTGCACGGACTATGAAGGCTGATCTGGATCGATACATTTACGCAGAGTCCATAATGTTGGTTGTGTCGTGTATTCATGAGAGGAGGTCTACGAAATCAAACCGTTAGTCATATGTGACCTGTGTAAGATACAGAACAGCAAGCATATACGCACATTCTGATCTGGTTGTGAAATATCTGGCAAATCGAAGGCTTGGTGTGAAACAGTTGTAACTAAAATCGGTATTTTTTACCAAGTTTAATCACCTCGCCATAAAGTTTTATAAGCGTTAAATCATTTTTTCTTGGTAAATAATGGAAATTTAGGTGCCATTGCTCGTTCTGAGCAATGACACATAAATTTGCATTGTTTACAAAGGGGTCAAAATTGCCCCTAAACCAGGGTTTTCAAAATAGGTTTTTAGTTACAAGTGTTTCACGCCGAGCCCTCGAAATAGCCATAGAGAGTTTGAAGAACTTTCTGTAAAGCAGTATCCATTTAAATAGAAGAGTGATGGCACAGGCAGATCTTGTATTCCAGACGTGTTCTTACTACGTTAATAATTAAAGATAGTATACTCAAAGTTTTGAAACTGTTCAAAAGTTGGCTTCAAATATTAGAATCATAGTAAATTCACTTTCGAGCACAATAAACATGTAAAAATAATGATCGTTTTTTGCTTCATTTTTACTTTTTAGACATACATACCTATTAAGGCATAATTTGGTACATGTTCATGACTTTCAATTGACTGTTTTTCAACATTCACTGCCAAAATAGTTTTGAACTATTCATTTCTTACTTTGTTGTCATTATTAGCAATAATTACAGAAGTTTCAAAATTTCAAAATGTTGATCACCATCTGGAGTTCAGCACCGTTAAAGCGACTGAAATCCAGATGGCACGTAAAAAAAAAAAATCGAATTCGCCCTAAATGTTATTCTTTATGTTATCCAAGTAAAACCAGGGTAGAAAATGTATCGTTTTTTATCAATAAAGTGAACTTGAGTCGTTTTCAATTGTCCCGATGAAGGGGTTTCCTATTTAAAAACTACTTACCCCGTTACTGACAGGGTAGAATTTGCGATGGAAAAAGTATCGAAAACAAGAAAATCTCGATTATAGGGGCATGTAATATGTCAGTTATCATATTGTTATGCCCCAAATACAAAAATAACACTTATTTTCTTAAAAATGGATTATTATTTTTTTCGACAGTTGGGTATCTGAAGTTCAGCACCTTTAAGGTTGGTTTTCCCTGAACCCCTATCAAATAGACTGAGTCACTTGCCAGTCTCCTGTTACCGTTCATATATACATTGTAACAGTTCTTTGAACGGAGGTATTCTCAACGTGTAATATATTGGTTACGATTTCTTATAGATATTTGACCAACAAAGAGATTATTATATTTTTTTGTTATTGTTTGTAAATAATCTTCAGCACGTTTAAGGTTGGATTTCCTTGAACCCCTCTCAAATAGACTGAGACACTTGACATTCTCCTGTTACCGTTCATATATAAATACATTGTAACAGTTCTTTGAACGGAGGTATTCTCAACGTGTAATATATTACCAGGTTAATATATTGGTTATGATTTCTTATAGATATTTCTCGTTATTTGACCGACAAAAAGATTACTATATTTTTGTTTTATTGTTTGTAAACGCAAAGCGGTAACTAAACCATACAGGAAAAGGCAAGTACACGTGCACTATTAAGCAATAACTGTGTACATACTTTTATTCGAACATTAGCTTAATACTTCATGCATTTACATTTAAGTTTCAGCTTTGCAATTTATTTATGCTTAAATGTTTATTATGAAACGGAAGCCAGAACTATAACCATTTTAAGAGAAGAGCTCAGCAGAAAGTGTGCTGCTTTGCAGTTTTGAAATGACAGATCCGCTCCAGGTTTTGGTTCGAGTTCAACGATGTATTAGAATTACCACATGTTGGAGTAAATCGAGAGTCCCCTCATGTCACTTGTTATTTTCTTTTCCTTTCATGACTTCATTTTACTCTTCCGGGTAATTATAAAGAATTGAGCCACATTATACGAACACATATCTGAAGAAACCAAATAGTTATATACAGGGATGGATGACTTCCTAGATATACATTAACAGTTCATAGTTCAAACTTCAGAATCCTCCATAGTTATACTTTAGCCTATAGTTAAACGTGTTCACAGTTCTCATTTTAGAGTTCACACTAAGAACTCTGAACTAAGCTCTGTGGAGTTAAAAGTTTACGTATAAAGCGAAGATTCTGAACTGTGAAGTCTAAACTTGAACTATAAAGCGAGGATTCTGAACTGTGAAGTTTAAACTTGAAGTATAAAGCGAGGATTCTGAACTGTGAAGTATAAACTTGAAGTATTAAGCGAGGATTCTGAACTTTGAATTGTGAAGTATTCATTCTAAGTATGAAACGAGGTTTCTGAACTTTAAACTGTGAAGTTTAAATTTGAAGTTTACAGGGATGGATGACTTCCTAGATGTAAATTAACAGTTCATAGTTCAAACTTCAGAATCCTCCATAGTTATACTTTAGGCTATAGTTAAAGGTGTTCACAGTTCTCATTTTAGAGTTCACACTAAGAACTCTGAACTGAGTTAAAAGTTTACGTATAAAGCGAGGATTCTGAACTTTGAGGTGTGAAGCTTAAAGTGTGTAGTGAATGAATGTATATTGTTTTATGGCGCATCGACAGCTAATGTCATTTAGCGCGCAATTAAATTTAATTATTCATGATACCTGGGTAAACAAACCAGTACTAGGCTAGAAAATATGCCTTGCCCAAGGGCACTCCACCATGACCGAAAGTGTGTAGTGACAACTGCAGAGTGTGAAGTAGGATTTTCACAGTTTTGTTATTTGCTGCTTATGGAATACTACGCTAAGTTTAAAACAAGAGCACCGCGTACGGTACAGACGCTCGACTGATAGGGAGAAAAAAAATGAGCTAAACAAAAAACCTTAACCGGACGACCACGCCGCCGCCGCCGACGACGACGCCAGGGTCATGACAATAGCTCTCGTCTTTTTCAAAAGTCGAGCTAATAAATGGTCACTTTTTTTTCTTACCGGGTTTAGTTCGAAGGATTAGAGGATGAATTTACCTGCTTGATCTCCAGTGGTGCTGTGGTAGAGGGCCGGCCACTCGTACTAAAGATCCGGGTTCGAATCCTGAGATGAGCGGGTTTAGCCTTTGGGATCTTTCCACACAAATTGCGCGAGTACTGGTTATTTCTCAACGAAGCAGATATCGAGCGTGATTAATATAAGCTTAAAGCTTGTTTCGCAATCAAATTGAGTTAGAGACCCTTAAAAGTATCTCAAAAATTACAAGAAGCCGAGCTGCGATTTGAAGCCCGGATCCCTCGGATGACAGCCCAGTGTGTTAACCACTTCACAATATGACCACTTCATTTAGTAGGATTGTAAATACGGGCCAGGGCTTAGAATCCATTTTTTTTTTATATTAACTTTTGTGATCTATTCACAACCTCGGCGCGAGTACTGGTTCGAAAGTCTACAGGAGCACGTTATCATATTTATAACGGGGAGAGGAGCTTTGGAAAATACATAGTTCCCAGAACTACAATATGTACCTCCCCTGGCAGCCTACGTGTTGTAGGTCAAATTACGCTAAATACATCCGCTGACTTGCTGATCTAGAACTATAGTCCCTAAAACAAAATTTGTTTGCATAGAAATGAGTGTATACCATCACCAGAATGTATTGCATATATGACATTGAGTTTAAATGAATTGTGAATGTGTATAGGATGCACTGGAAATGATTTATTTGATCAATTTTAGTATTTTGACCTTGTTTGAAAGTGAAAGTAGAGAATGCTAAACACCGGTTTTGACCTGACTCGATTTGGTCCAAAATGGTTACCATTTTCGCCTAGTGAGTTTGTTCTTGCATAATGCATGACCCCACATTTTCTTTGGATTGTTTTAAAGCTAGGAGGTAACTCTTTTCAATGATATATTGTGTTCCACATGAGCAACCCTTAGAAAGTGTGACAATTGAGGACTGAAACTGGTCCATTTATATGGAAACAAAGAAGGATTTGTTTTGGTGTATTGTAACCTGTATAGAAAAATATCAAATTTAATTAAATTAAACAATTGCATGCTCAAAAACAATTAAATTAAGAAGTCGATATTATCAGATCATACAAAGGCATTAACGAAATATGGTTGTCAAACTCAAATTTCTTGGTTTTTTCCTTATTATACAATTGTGTTGATATACTCTATTAATGCTCATCATATTTGCCTATCAAATTAGCCGACAAGGGAGATAACTATTGCAGTTCTGGGAACTAAAGATGACCACTACACAGTTACATCCCTTTTTATCTAGACTATTCGAAGAATAATGAGGCAATCTGACTAAAGTACACGATCTGACCAAATGCGTAGCGTTAATAGGAGATGATTTAAATGAGATTGAATAAGGAGGCTATTGCAATCTTCCCGACGTCGGCGTTTGTTATTTACAAATACTAATAACTTCTCTACCATCAAACATATTTACTTCAAACTTGGCATACTTATTTTCAATGACAATATAGACAACTGCAGCAAGTCGCATAACACTATAAACCATTTTTGTAGAATCATGCTCCTTTTTGTACTTAGATTTTGTCTCAAAAACATAACCGAAGTTATTACTTTGCCATTTCTTAATATTTCTTCATTAAACTTTTAAATTATTTTGTTTATGACAACAGGGCTGTGATGCAACCCAAATATTTGCGTTTAGGTCACATTTGACATTGTGATGCCCCTTTGTGTACTTAGATTATGTAATTATACCTAACAGTCAGCAATCATTTTGCCATTTCATAATATTTATTCATTAAACTTTCAAATTATATTGCTTGTTACAACATGGTCATCATGTACCCTCCAATCCCGAAAAAACTTTGGAAAGATATTCATGATCAAATAAATCGGGTCATATAGTGATGACCCGCGGCCATTAGTCAGACTTGTATTTCTTTGACAGAGTTATGAACCCTTGTCTGTTGATGGAGGTAATGATGATAAATAAGTATTGTAAGTGTATAAGCTAAATCACTAAAGGTTTTGAAAAAAAGTTGGGTGGTACGAAAAAACCAAAATTCTAAGGCTAAAAATGGCCATAAGAGTTATGTACTCTTGTCTGTTGATAGAAGTAATGATGGTGAATACGTGTTGTAAGTTCCACAGCCATATCTGTAATGGTTTTAAAAAAAAGGGCAATAATTCTTACAAAAACCTTGACAGAGTTATGATCTCTTGTCTGTTGATGGAGTTAATGATGTTGAATTAGTATGGTAAGTTTCGAAGCCATATCTGTAATGGTTTTGAAAGAAAAAGAAAATTGGTACAAAAAACTTAACCAAAATTCCAAGTCGAAAAGGGCCATATTTCTTACAAAAATCTTGACAGAATTATGTTCTCTTTTCTGTTGATAGAAGTGATGATGGTCAAAAAGTGTTGTAAGTTTCAAAGCAACATCTGTAATGGTTTTGAAAAAAAGTAAATTGGTACAAAAAACTTTACCAAAATTCTAAGTAAAAAAAGGGCCATAATTCTTACAAAAACATTGACGTTAATGATGGTGAGTAAGTGTTGTAAGTTTCAAAGCAATATCTGTAATGGCTTTGACAAAAAAGGGAATTGGTACGAAAACCTTAACCAAGGTGTGACACCAATGCCGACGCCGGGGCGAGTAGTATAGCTAGCCTTTTCTTCGAAAAGTTGAGCTAAAAAACATTTTACTGACAAACTTTCGAATAGTCGAGTGTGCTGTCATGAGACAGCTCTTGTTATGATATAGGAAGGCTGAGGGTTTGAAATCGTTTAAGATGAGCTATACTGTATACGTAAATAACCAATACATACATATAGAGATATACCTAGCTGCAGTAACAAACAATCTATATACCAAGTATGAAGTTGAGACATTGGGAAATAAGTACAAGATGATCACGATGGACCTATATAGGTATGCTACTGGTTTGGCATCGGTTTAAGATGATGTTTGTAAATAAGCAATATATACAGATATAGACTTGTTCCATAGCTGCCGTCACAAACAATCTATATACCAAGTATGAAGTTGATACATTGGGAAATAAGTACAAGAATTTAGATGACCAAGATGGTTCTGTATCGCTAACCTGAGATATATTGCTTTACTTGAGCAGGAACGATATATACACGTCCCTGATTTGAGAAAGTAGGAAAATATTTTTTTATAAAATGTTTCTATTTCTAACTCTTTCCTCTTTTAAACTCTAGAAGGGACACTATATACATGTCATATATATCAGCCGTCTTGTGAAGCAGAACAGAATAGATTGAACTATTTTGGTATAGGGTCACTTACGGAACATTCTAAATTGGGCCAGTAGTTTTGGAGATGATGACATTTGAGAATTGCCTTTTCTAAGCTCAAATTGCTCATCTTGTACAGCAAATCTGGACGGTTTTAACAAGTTTGGTAAAGGGCTACTTTAACCCTTTCCCTCATATAAACGCTTTCTGACGCCCTGCAGACGGCTTTTTGAAAACATAGTGACAAAAGAAGACATTGCTCAAAACAAGCAATTTCTTCTTTTGCCACAATGTTTTCCACTTTTATTCATAGGTTATTCATTCAATTGTAGAGATTTTCTATGTTTTGACAAAATATGTTCAATGTCGTCTGCTGCAGAATTGTTGTATGAGGGAAAGGGTTAAGGAACATTTGTGTGTGAAGGAAATTATGAAATTATGCCAGTGGCTTAGAAGATATATGTTTCAAGATATTTCTATTTTAGCTCTAATGTAGGCCTACATCTTGTATAGTACGGCCTCGGTGGTGTACTGGAAGAGCATTCCCCTCGGGTGCGGGATGTTGTGGGTTCGATTCCCGGTCTGGTCATACCAAAGACTTTAGAAATGGTAGTAATGGCAGGTTATGTATGACATTGTGAAAATATGATCCAATGTTTATAGAGAGAAAATATTGAACTCAATAATTCCATGTAGAATAAAAAGTCAAATTACAGTGATTGGTGAAAACATCAGTAACAAAAGTGTTATTAATACTGCTCATTTAATAAATTAACTTAATTGTTTTTAATGTGAACATGCAAGTTTAATTATTATCATAAGTATAACATCAAAATCTATATGAACATATTAAGAATGTTCTCCTTTTCCCACAATCCAACAATGTTCTCAAATGCAGTCTGCTGCAGAGGCTTTAACCCTCCCCCACACATAGACATTATGAGGAATTTCTTCAATTTCCATAATGTGTTCAACAACTAAACATTTCGATTGATGGACATTTTCAAACAATAAACAAGAGAGCGCTGCTGAGCAAACGCCAACACTCGCCTATCGAAATTGAGAAATCTCTCTATGTTCATCAAGAAGCCATATCTCAATTTTCTAAATATTTTGCTGTCCATGCGTCAAAAGCCAGCTGTATCATAGAAATTAGTTCCGCTTCTTCTCAATATACTCGTTTTGCTTCTCTTCAACGAAATCAAGGTTAACCCTTTACCACAAACAACAAATCTGTAGTAGACGATTTTGAAAAACGGACAGACATCGCCAATCTATAGACCGGAATTGCTAGAGCAATCCGGCCAAAAATCGTGAAAAGTCTCCATAAATGAGATTTTAATTCTTAAATAGAGTTGAAAACAATGAGGCTAAAGAAGAAATTGCTCATTTTGAGCAATTTCTTCTTTTGCCATAATGTTTTCAAAAGTTGTCTGCTGCAGAGGTGACATAAAGCGTCACTTTACTTCTATTCTGCTAATCTTCATTCAAAGTCCCATGCTGATGTGCTTCAATGATATTTCTGAAGTCCTCTTTGCTCATATCTGTCACCACTAAAGGGACATCTTTCCATTTTTTACTCGTGGTTTGTCGACCATTGTGATCAACAATCAAGAATTTTTCTATCTTAGGAACAGCAAATTCAATTCGCTTGTAGATTGAAATCACCCCGAGGTTTTCGCCACAACCTTTGCAGCTTAATTTACCGATTGGCTGATTGGTTTCAACAGCACACTCTTCTGTCTCGCTTTTCATGAAGTCCACTCGTTGCTGAAGGGATTCATCAACAATCACGTGGTGGGCATCTTTGACTTTCTTCAAATTTTCCGACATGCAGATGAACTTGCCACATTTCTGGCACTGCAGTTCAAAGTTTCCCATCCTTGGTTGTCGACGCTTACTCCCCAAGGATTTCAGCTGGTGATCCAAATGGGCCTCGTCCTGTAGTTCGTGAAGATCTTTCTTGAATTTGTCAGGTTTATCTAGGATTTCTCGCTGAAAGTAATTTTTCGTTATTATAAAATTACGATTGCATAATGGAAATACCTAAACTTTTGTACAAAGAATACATAACCAAGTTTCAATTTAACCATTATTTCAAACAGAGACATATAAATACTTTATGTATCAAAGATTGCTTTAAAGATCATTATTTCAAAATAATAGGTAACAGTAACCCTTTCCCATTTGTAGACGCGTTTTAACCCTTTCCCTCATACGACATTTCTGCAGCAGACGACTTTGAACATATTTTGTCAAATAATGGAAAATCTCTATAATTTAATGGATAACCTATGACTAAAAGTGGAAAACATTGTGACAAAAGGAGAAATTGCACGTTTTGTGCAATTTCTTCTTTTGTTGCTATGTTTTCAAAAAGCTGTCTGCTGCAGAGGCGTCAGAAAGCGTCTATATGAGGGAAAGGGTTAAGGTATCTGCAGCAGACAACTTTTGAAAACAGTGGCAAAACAAATAAGAATAATTTCTCCTTTTTCCAATATGTTTCCAACTCTATTCAGTTTGTTTTATTCTTTCATTTGTAGAGATAATCCAGAGTTTTGAATGAGATTGATAATTTGTTGTATAGTTGGCCATGTGAACTAATACACTTTTCAAATGTTTCTCTTCTAAGTTTGTGTATTGTGGACATATATTCTGATTTAATTTGATTAATCAGTTCTGATGGTAAGCTTATGATAATAAGAAGATAGTTCTTACCTGAAGTGTTATGATGGCTTTTCTCATCATGATCTCTCTAATTATGTTCATCTCCTCTTTCTCAGCCATGCCAGTCCCCTCCTCAGCTATCACATAGTATTTACTATCTTTTGCTCTCCCTCTACCTGGAGAAGAAGTATTTGATTTAGTTCGGAACCTAGCATACTATAATTTTTAAATATGTCTGGCATGAACCATGAATGAATGAATGTATATTGTTTTATGGCGCATCGACAGCTTAGGTCATTTAGCGCGCAATTAGATTTAATTATTCATAATCCCTGGGTAAACAAACCAGTACTAGGCTAGAAAATGTGCCTTGCCCATTGGCACTCCACCATGACCGTAGTGCCGCGACTGGGGATCGAACCCGGGACACCCGGTTTCGAAATCCCCGACGCTAACCACTCGACCACAGCGGATTCCTGGCATGAACCAACAATGACTATTAGAATTGTCATCTCCCCTTATATATTGCTATCGTATATATATAGTAAATAAATAAATATACAACTGAATTTCGTTAACTCTACAGTGGACCATTGTCTAAACGTATTTCATAATCGTCTGCTGCCGATTTGTTCTATGTGGGGAAGGGTAGGAGGTCTCAAAGTCATAGTTTGTATAGCTAAGGAAACAAGTAGATATAAATTCAAAACTTAACCAAAATCAATTGTCGACTGAATGGCTCATGTGTTTCTTTCAAAAACTTAGATGACCTAAAAATCGCGGTAGTTACTTCATTCTTGAAGCTCATTATTACAGGGAATCTCATTAGAGGGTTTAATGTATGTTTTAGTGCAGCTAAAGGAGTATTACACGAAATTGCCAAATAATTCAGCAAATAAGGCTAGAAGCTGTGTAATTTGGCATTTAACCCTTATAACTGTAGTTTAGGGGGAAAAGTTATTTTTCAACAAAAGAATTGTTTAACAAGAGGGCCATGAGGCCCTGGAATCGCTCACCTGAGAATGGGCTATTTAAGACTTAACTCTTTCAGCGCCAATGGCAGTATCATCAAGACTAACTTTCTGACAAAATTTCAAGCTGCTCAAGTCAAAAATGCGATCTCTATAGTGTTAACTAGATTGTTCTACAATTTGGCCTAGTAACTTAGTTATTGACCTGACCTGACCCATATTCGAACTTACTTTAGATATCATCAAGACAAATATTCTGACAAAGTTTCAACATGCTCAAGCCAAACATGTGGCTTCCAGAGTGTTAACAAAATTTCTCTTAAATTTGGCCTAGTGACCTAGTTTTTGACATGACATAACCCATATTCGACCTTGGCCTAGCTATCACTAAGTCAAATATTCCGACATAGTTTCAACATGCTCAAGCCAAAAATGTGGCTTCCAGAGTGTTAACAAGATTTTTCTTAAATTTGGCCTAGTGACCTAGTTTTTGACTGGGCATGACTTATATTCGAAGTTGGTCTAGATATTATCAAGACAGACTTTCTACCAAAGTTTCAACATGCTCAAGCCAAAAATGCGGCTTCAAGAGTGTCAACAAGATTTTCCTTAAATTGGGCCTAGTGACCTAGTTTTTGACCCGACATGACCCAGTTTCGAACTTGGCCTAGATTTGATGGAGATATATGTTCTGATAAACTTTTATGAAGATTGGATGCAAAATGTTGCCTCTAGAGTTATAACAAGCAAATGTTGACGACGGACGACGGACAAAATGCGATCACAAAAACTCACCTTGAGCACTTTGTGCTCTGGTGAGCTAAAAAGGGAAATATCAATTGTAAATTTGGATCTCTTTTCTATGTTGAAAGGAGTTCTGTGACATGGTCATGTTATCTATTTCGTTTATTGGAAAACAAACGCAATTCCTTTTAGTCTTATGATCCTTTTTAATCCAATCAAATCAAGTGATTTGCAGTGCAATTATTTAGCATTTTATGCTTGTGCTGGGATACATATTTCTAGCAATACTGATAATTTACCCATAACAAGAGTTGTCGGAGGACAATATAGCTCGCCTATCAGGGCCATCGTGTGAGAAAAGGCCTTGAATGCCTAACTATAACCCAAAATTCCCGGTCTTGCATACAAAGGTTTGACCAAAAAGGGGCACAATTCAATTCCAGAGTTATGGGACTTGACATACAAGGTCACTTAATGACCCAGAAAAAGTGTGTGAAGTTTCAAAGCAACAGCATACACAGTGTCTGAAAAAAGGCCAAGCATGCAAAGGTTTGACCAAGCTGGAAACGCCAATGCGTACGCCAACGCGGACGCCAACACGGACGCCGGGGTGACTACATAAGCTCCCCTATTTCTTCGAATAGGCGAGCTAAAAAGCAGAAACTGTTGAAAGCTGCTTAACCAATTTTCTTACTATTAGACTCTTTCTGATCCCTCTGCAGCAAATGAGTTTTCAAAACATTGTGACAAAAGGAGAAATTGCTCAAAAGAAGCAAATTTTTTAAGCAAGGCTTTTTGTTTGTTTGTTTGGAGTTTAACGCCGCTTTCAACAGCTTTGGTCATATCACGGCGGTCAGTGCACCTACCCATGTTTTCCTGGCTTTCCCACACCAGTACTTACACAACATTCTTTCGAAGCCATTTAAGCAAGGCACCTTCATTTTTAGAGATTTTCCTTGTTTTTGCCAAGATGTTTTCAAAGTCATCTGCTACAGAGGGTTAATTAAACATCATACAAACACTATTTTATTACAAATAAGAAAGAAAAATGTTCATGATAGATACATGATTAACCCTTTCCCACATACAGACCCTTTCTGGGGGACTCTGCTGCAGAATGGTTTTGAAAACATTTTCTCTTTTTGCCACAATGTTTTTATGCAATTATTATACTTTCATTTAGAGACAGTTGCATTCATTTTAGCTACAGTCGTCTGCTGCAGAAATCTTACAAATATGGGAGAAAGGGTTAGGCTTATAGCATATGACAAAAAGGACAAGAGGGGACAAAGGTATGACCTGCACATAACCAGTAATTATAACCAATTAAATCCAAGTGGGACAGACAAACAGAAAGATGGACAGGCATCGAAAGAGGATAATTATAAAGCCGCCTTGTCATCTGCCTGTCTTACAAGCTTTGACACATCAAAAAAGATTAGTAGCTACTTTACCTCTTGATTGTACCATAGCGATTTCATTTGTGACATGATCATAACGAATCACGAGATTACATTTGCTGATGTCCAACCCTTCCTCTGCCACTGAAGTTGCCACAATCAGTTTGTGTTTGCCGTCTTTGAAGTACTTGAGGACATCATCCTGCTCTGCCTTAGTCATGCCTGAAGTTAGAGTTTGGAAACACCTATTTGATCCAGTTTCTGTACCAACTGATGCATTAATGCTTGCACATGTAGATGCTTTTTGACCCATTTGCAGCAGCAGCAATCTCTTTTTTACATATTGTGACAAAAGGTAGAAACAGCACTTTCTCCTTTTTCAATTATATTTTGTAATTAATGTTTGAGCTTTTCATTGATTTCAGCTAAATGTGAAATTGTTTGAAAGAGGACCACTAAAGAGACATTCCAGTGAAGTTTGGTCTGGAAGAAAATAGTTAACAGTTAATAGTATACAACTGATGATAGACAAACAACATACAGAGAGTGATTCTATTAGATCACCTTGAGCGTTCTGCTCGGCCTCTTCGTGGATCTTACAAGACATAATACAAGCTGTTACGCGTGAAAAGAAAAATTATAGACTCTGAGTAGAGTATGGACCTGGATCACATAGGCATGCTGCACCGGCTAATCCAGACAGACACTTTTCGCCTCCTGTGGATTTATCTGTTTGAATCATTACTCTATACCTGTATACCCCTGAGACTGAATGTGTTGGCCCAGATTAGCCTGCATTGTCTGTGCAGGCTGATCTGGGTTGATACATTACACAGAGTTCATAATGTTGGTTTTCTCATGTATATGACATATCAACTGTACTATTTTAACCCTTTCCTGAATACAAAAAATCTGCAGCAAACAACATTGAAAACATTTAGTCAAAAATATGGAAACTTTCTTCTATAAACGAAAGAACAATTATTGAATAAAGTTCAAAACATTGTGGGAAAAGGAGAATTTGCTCATTATCAGCAACTTCTCCTTTTGCCATGATGTTTTCAAAGGCTATCTGTTATTGATACATTTGCAAGTGGGAAAAGGATAAGAAAATGAGCAATTTCTCATTTTGCCACAATGTTTTCAACTTTGTTTAATAATTACTCCTATTTATGGAGATTTTTCACGTTTTCCTAAGTACGTATTCAAAGGCGTCTGCTGCAGATTTGTTGTAAGTGAGAAACAGGGGTCAAATTACCTCCCTTGTCCGCATGTGGAGTCTGTCCCAGAAACTGGATTGGGTTCAACTCCCTCAATCCTGCAGTCTCTTTCATCCAGCTGATAATGGCCTTGGCTAACTCTCTGGTTCTAACAAATACGATGCCACGTGAATTATCCCAGTCTCTATCGTATGCTTTCATCACCATTTCACGCAGCTTCAGGAGTTTTGGATTGTCGCTGCATCTGTCAAACTTATATGCACGAAGCTCTGTCAAATATAGCATATTATTACAATGATATCTTTACAAGTTTCAAAGCGTGAGTCCTGAGAAAGGGTAAACAGACTATCAAGGGATTCCCTCATAGATAACAATGAGTCTTGTAATATCTTCGGATACACATACACTTTGTATACGTCAAAATAAACGTTCTGTAATAATATATTCTTCATTTGTGCAAAAAATAGGAGTCCCATGGACTCAAAGCTCTTTTAATTATGAGTCCTTGATACATTTTATGTGTACAGGACTAAGGACTCACAGGTAAAAACATTTTTAAAATTAATTATTATCAACCCTTTCAAAGATTTTGACGTGTATACAGCAGACAGCTTTTTAAAACATTATAGCAAAAAAGAGAAATTGTTCTGCACATACAATTTCTCCTTTTGCCAAAATGTTAATCCCCCCCCCCCCCCCCCCCCCCCCCCTTTCCCTCATACAACAAATCTGCAGCAGAAGACTTTAACAAGAGGGCCATGATGGCCCTTGAATCGCTCACCTGATTTATTTATTTTTCACTTTAGCTATATAAGCCCCGCCCCCTGGCAGCCATAGTTTCCGACCAATCAACTTGGCTTGAAGGAATCTGATAGAAGGTCACCCTAGGAACATTTCTACAAAATTATTTGAAAATCGGCCAGATACTTTTGGAGGAGAAGATTTTTTAAGTTTTCACTATAGCCATATAATGCAAAATAGCCCTGCCCACTGGCGGCCATGTTTTTTGACCAATCAACATGGCTTGAAGGAATCTGAAAGTTGGTTATCCAAGGAACATTTCTACAAACTTATTTGAAAATCGGGCTGACACTTTTGGAGGAGAAGATTTTTTAAGTTTGCACTATAGCCATATAAGGCAAAATAGCCCCGCCCCCCCCCCCCCCCCCCCCCCCTGGCGGCCGTGTTTTTCGACCAATCAACATGGCTTGAAGGAATCTGGTAGAGGGTCATCCAAGGAACATTTCTACAAAATTATTTGAAAATCTGCCAAGCAGTTTGGGAGATGAAGAATTTTGAAGTTTTTTTCGTTTCGTTGCCATGGAAACCAGAATTCTGCATGGATCCCAAAAATTTGAAGGAACTCTGGTGAGGTCATTGAGAGGATGCTTTCTGTGAAGTTTCATCCAAATTGACCCACTGGTTACTGAGGAGAAGATGTTGAAGATTTTTTAAGTTTTCACTTTGGCCATATCAGGCAAAATAGCCCCCGCCCCCTGGCGGCCATGTTTTTCGACCAATCAACATGGCTTGAAGGAATCTGAAAGAGGGTCACCCAAGGAACATTTCTACAAAATTATTTGAAAATCGGCCTTACACTTATGGAGGAGAAGATTTTTTAAGTTTTCACTATAGCCATAAAAGGCAAAATAGCCCCGCCCCCTGGCGGCCATGTTTTTTTACCAATCAACATGGCTTGAAGGAATCTAATAGAGGATCATCCAAGGAACATTTCTACAAAATTATTTGAAAATCGGCCTGACACTTCTGGTGGAGAAGATTTTTTAAGTTTGCACTATAGCCATATAAAGCAAAATAGCCCGCCCCCCCTGGCGGCCATGTTTTTCGACCAATCAACATGGCTTGAAGGAATCTGATAGAGGGTCACCCAAGGAACATTTCTACAAAATTATTTGAAAATCGGCCTTACACTTTCGGAGGAGAAGATTTTTTAAGTTTTCACTATAGCCATATAAGGTAAAATAGCCCCGCCCCCCCTGGCGGCCATGTTTTTCAACCAATCAACACGGCTTGAAGGAATCTGATAGAGGGTCATCCAAGGAACATTTCTACAAAATTATTCGAAAATCTGCCAAGCAGTTTGGGAGAAGAAGAATTTTGAAGTTGTTTTCGTTTCGTTGCCATGGAAACCAGAATTTTGCATGGATCCCAAAAATTTGAAGGAATCCTGGTGAGGTCATTGAGAGGATGCTTTCTGTGAAGTTTCATCCAAATTGACCCACTGGTTACTGAGGAGAAGAAGTTGACGCACGACGCACGACGGACGCCGGACAAAAGGCGATCACAATAACTCACCTTGAGCAAAGCTCAGGTGAGCTAAAAACATCTAGGCAAAATGTTGGAAAATGTTATCATTGAATAAAGCTGAAAACATTGTGGCAAAAGGAGAAATTGATCTTTTTGAGCAATTTCTTCTTTTGTCACAATGTTTTCAAAAAGTCATAGGCTGCAGAGGTGTCAGAAAGCGTCTATATGTGGGAAAGGGTTAAACAATATTGGATAATTATATGTTTAAAATTATTCCTTTACCTAGAGCAATAACTGTGAAAAAAATGCAACCTTTTCAATTTCCTTTAATTTTGAGGAAAACATTTAACCCTTTCCCTCATACGACAATTCTGCAGCAGACGACTTTGAACGTATTTTGTCAAAACATAGAAAATCTCCATAATTAAATGGATAACCTATGACGAAAAGTGGAAAACATTATGGCAAAAGGAGAAATTGCACGTTTTGTGCAATTTCTTCTTTTGTCACTATGTTTTCAAAAAGCCGTCTGCTGCAGAGGCGTCCAAAAGCGTTTATATGAGGGAAAGGGTTAAGTATCCAAAAAATATGAAGTACACTTTTCTTACAGAATTGAAAGTATTATGGCAAATGAACTGAAACTAGAATTGTTTTTGAAAAAAACAGATGTCTCCACCTCAAATGTCTGTCAAAATCTCTCAAAACATTCCAACCTATAAAGCAGACAATGGGTTCTGCACATCGCCGTGATGAGGTGAACATGTGACCCAAGTTTCATGAAAATCCTTCAAGCCGTCTTGGAGATATGGAGCGGACACGAAATGAAGCCTCAAACCTTTGACCTTCAAACGTGACCTTGACCTTGACCCGGGATGGTCGAGACATGGGTTTTGCCCATCGCCTTGATGAGGTGAACATCTGACATAAGTTTCATGAAAATCCTTCAAGCCGTCTTGGAGATATGGAGCGGACACGAAATAAAGCCTCAAACCTTTGACCTTCAAGCCTGACCTTGACCTTGACCCGGATGGTCGAGACATGGGTTCTGCACATCACCTTGATGAGGTGAACATCTGGCCCAAGTTTCATGAAAATCCTTCAAGCCGTCTTGGAGATATGGAGCGGACACGAAATAAAGCCTCAAACCTTTGACCTTCAAGTGTGACCTTGACCTTCAACCGGTATGGTCGAGACATGGGTTTTGCACATCGCCTTGATGAGGTGAACATATCTGACCAAAGATTCTTAGAAATCCTTCAAGCCGTCTTGGAGATTTGGAGCGGACACGAAATAAAGCCTCAAACATTTGACCTTCAACCGTGACCTTGACCTTGAACCGGGACATGATTTCGGACAGACAGATGGACAGACAGACAGACAGACAGACAGACAGACAGACAGACAGACATCAAGGACAAAAACAATATATCTCCCCTGTATACAGGGGGAGACGTAATTATTGATTTAAAATTATCACACTTTTCAAAAATGTTTTAAAACAAAATTCCTGCAAAGAAGCATCAGAAGTTGTGTGTGGGTTACAGTTAACCCTTTCCCTCATATAGACGTTTTCTGACTCCTCTGCAGCAGATGGCTTTTTGAAAACATAGTAACAAAAGAAGAAATTGCACAAAACATGCAATTTCTCCTTTTGTCACATATATATAACAAAATATGTTTAAAGTCGTCTGCTGCAGAATTGTTGTATGAGGGAAAGGGTTAATAAACAGTAATTACTTTTAAAGGCTCTATCCAGTTTACTTTCATTGTTATCCATATGTTTAGCTTGATCGCTCCAGATTTTCATCTCCCTATCCAGATAACTAAAGGCATCTTCAACTCTGGCATCATTGTGGACAATCAGTGCGTTATTGTAGTGCTGAAATAAATGATCTATTGACCTACACCATAACTTAATAAGTTAAAGGGCAATAACTCTGTAAAATAACATGCAATTGCAAGACCTTTAGGATATGCACATCTCCTCTTGGAATAGAAGCTTCATGTAAAATTTTATTGAATTCCACCCAGTGGTTGTAAGAAATAGGTCGGACAAAATATGGCTTCCAACCAACAAACAGACAGACCGACACAGTGACTCCTATATACCCCCTCTTCTTCGAAGGGGGTTGATTATTCCCGTTTGATTGACCGCAAGCTCATAAGGGTCTTGTCAGATTCAAGTTTTGGCCATAACATACCTTTGGATGGAAGTGAAGCTATGCTATGAACAGGGCTATATTTACTCCAATGAAAATAGTTTTTGTAAAATTATCCCAATTAAATTTTGTATGGGAGTAGGTCAATTAACAGGTTTATAATAATTCAAACTAGAACTATCACTAGAGATGATAAATACCCCCTAAACAGCACCTTGACCTACACCATAACTTATTAGTAAAAGGGCCATAACTCTGTAAAGTAACATGCAATTGTAATCCCTTTAGGTTATGCACATCTTCTCTTGGTATAGAAGCTTCATGTAAAATGTTATTGAATTCCACCCAGTGGTTTGTAAGATATAGACCGGACAAAATATGGCTTCGGACCAACCGACCTACAGACAGACAGCCCGACACAGTGACTCCTATATACCCCCTCTTCTTCGAAGGGGGTATAATAAAATGAGAAAAACTAAAAGAGAAGAACAATCAATGTATAGAAATAGAAATATAATACAGCTGTATGACACTATGTGGATCCAACTGTCCTTTCAAACTGTCAATACGCCATTATGAGCGATTTCTTTTATTGCCACAATGTTTTCAAAAGTTGTCTGTTGCAGAGGCAACGAATTGTCTGCACAGATGTTGTCAAAATATTGTAGATTAAACCTTTCCCCGAAAGACACGTTTTGACACATCTGCAGCAGATAACTTTTGAAAAAGTTATGACAAAAGGAGAAACTGCTCACAATGAGCAATGGCTCCTTTTGCCAAAATGTTTTCAACCTTCCCCAATAATTGAACTTTAGTTTTAGAGATGTTTTTTCAAAGTTGTCTGCAGCAGATTTGTCATACGTGGGGAAAACGATTAAAACAGAACTCTGCATAAGGTGTGCTTTTCGTATTCTAAAGTCCTTATTTTACCAGGAATCCACTGTGGTCGAGTGGATAGCGTCGGGGGTTTGAAACCGGGTGTCCCGGGTTCGATCCCCAGCATCAGCACGACCGTCATGGTGGAGTGCCCTTGGGCAAGGCATATTTTCTAGCCTAGTACTGGTTTGTTTACCCAGGGATCATGAATGAGTGAACTGTCGCCGTGATATAACTGAAATAATGTTGAAAGCGGCGTAAAACCCCAATAAAACAAACAGAACTTATTTGACAATACAACCCTATGTTGTTGGTACTTTAAACAATCCTCTAACTGAGACACTTCTTTTGAGTTTGGTCTTATAATACAAGAGATATTGAGGGGAAAATATTTGTTTTTGCCTCCTTTTCAGGTCGTCTGTTAACACTTTCCCACTTATAGATGCATTTTGATGCCTCTGCGGAAGACGACTTTTGTATACATTGTGGCAAAAGGAGAAATTGCTCTTAATGAGCAATTTCTCCTTTTGCCGCAATGTTTTCTACTTTATTCAATAATTGTTCTTTCATTTATAGAGAGGTTCAACATATTACCAGGATGTTTTCAAAGTTGTCTGCTGCAGATTTGCCATATGTGGGAAACGATTAAGAAGACATTACAGTCAAACCTGTGTTAAAGACCACCTTGGATACTTTTAGTTTCCCAAATACTTATTTTCTGTATAAATGACCCTGCAATTAAAGACCACCTGTGAACAAAGACCATGTTGTTGTGTTCCCAAGAGTGGTCTTTAAACACAGGTATGACTGTACATACTTCTAGATGTGTCCGACATGGATTCAAAAAGCGACGGGCCTCCTGACTCCGCAGCTTGGCGGACTCCTTCCAGAGTTTGCTGACCCACTGGGTGTATTGTGGCGTCCCCTTCTCTGCTGGTGCTTTAAGAACCTTCTCAAACTGCTTGGCCTCATCCATCTCTTTCACAACTGTAAATAAGTATATTTACAAGTTCTATTCTGTAGGGAATTAAATGTGTGACAATAAAGGTTGATTGATTGATTTTTTTTGCCATTTTCAACCATTTTTCAGTCATTTCATGGCAACCAGTCCACGTTCCCATGCGTTTCCTGGCTTTCTCACACCAGTAATCCACACAATAATCTTTCCAAGCATCTGGCCGCTTTTCCACATTGAGTGATAGCCCATTGGTTGAAGACGAATGACACTTGTCGCAATGACTTTTATTAAATGACGGAAAGAATGTTGCCTGAGCTGGGGTTCGAACATACAACCCCTGGGTTGATAGCCCTCGTCACTACCAACTAAGTTACTAGGGCTTGGCTGGTTGTTTTGGGGGTTTTGGGTACTTTTTTTCCAATATTTCGGTCCTAGGCCTTCTTCAGAGTACTACAAAGGTCACAAATTTATTTATGTCTCTTTCAAAACTGTAAACATTTAATATAAAACCCTTTCCTTCATAAAGACGCTTTCTGACGCAACTTTCAGCGTCAAAATATTGAATAAAGGAGTCTTTTTTTATTGTAAACATGAAGTCAAGAGAGGGTTGGCTTGATGCTGCTCAATTGAACACACAGAAGAAAGGCATAGGACAATAATCTCTACTTCTCCATAAATATTTTGTTCCAGTATTTAAATGCATGACAAGATCTACTTTAGCACATTGTGTAATAATTGTACTGTTTAATGTATTGACTTTTAAACATCTTGGCAAAATTAAGGTAAACATCCACAAATGAAAGAAAAACTTAAAATTAAAGAAGAAAACATTGTTGCAAAAAATGAAATTGCTCATTATGAGCAGTTTCTTATTTTGCCACAATGTTTATTAAGTCTGCTACAAATGCGTCAAAATGTGTCTACATGTGTGTAAGTGTTAAACATTTTCATAAAATATTTAAAATCTGAAAGTTTTAAATAGTATATTCATGGTAACCCCTTCCCATATATGGACACATTTTGACGCCTCTGCAGCATATGACTTTTGAAAGCATTGTAGCAAAAGAAGAAATTGCTCATACTGAGCAATTTCTCCTATATGTATTCAACTCTTTTCACTAATTAAACTTTCCTTTATAGAGATTTTCCATAATTTTGTCTAGATGATTTCAAAGCCGTCTGCTGATGATTTATTGTATGTGGAAAAGGGTTAAGGAGCCAAATGGATAACGCTCTACAGAGCTCAAAACGAGCAATTTCTCCATTTGTCACAATGTTTTCAACTTTGTTCAGCAATTATACATGAAGTTATAGAGATTTTCCATATTTTTGCCTATAATATGTCGAAGTCGTCTGCTGTAGACTTGTTGTACCTGATAAATGGTTCAGTACCAACCTGAGGAAGTTGACATCAGTTGTTCTATGACACCCATCAATTTCTTCACAGTGTCACCAAAGATGTCATTGTCCCTCTTTGATACAGTGAATGTCTCTGAAATCAAATAGAAATCCAGTAAAATTGCAATAAAACTATTCTATTATCATTTCTCTAAATAAGTTTAAAACTTTGAAGTTAAAAATATTGAGTCAAAAGAAAAAAAATACTCATTTCTACTTTTGCCATACAGTTTTCAAAATATGTCTGCTGCAGATGTCTCAAAATGCATTTACATGTGAAAAAGGGGTTAGTTAATAATTATTTTTAGTGCTTGACAATAAAACAAAACTGTTTGCATTAAAAGTCAAACAAAATCCTTGACAGATTTACCTGCTCTTGTCTACAGATAGGGTTAATCTATGGTTAATTCCCAGTTGTCTGCTATAGACCTCAATTTCCATATATCATGTGTACTGTACACAGCTGGTAGAAGTTTACAACAGCTGTACTAGAGGAAGGTAGGTTATTTGTACTGTACATAACCTACATTCAACTGGTAGAAGTTTACACCAGCTGTACTAGAAGAAGGTAGGATATTTGTACGGTACATAACCAATCTACAACTAGTAGAAGTTTACAACAGCTGTACTAGAGGAAGGTAGGATAGTTGTACTGTACATAACCAACATTGTACCTACAACTGGTAGAAGTTTTACAACAGCTGTATTAGGGGAAGGTAGGATATTTGTACTGAACATAACCTACATTGCACCTACAACTGGTAGAAGTTTACAACAGCTGTACTAGAGGAAGGTAGGATATTTGTACTATACATAACCTACCTACAACTGGTAGAAGTTTACAACAGCTGTACTAGAGGAAGGTAGGATATTTGTACTATACATAACCAATCTACAACTAGTAGAAGTTTACAACAGCTGTACTAGAGGAAGGTAGGATATTTGTACTAAACATAACCAATCTACAACTAGTAGAAGTTTACAACAGCTGTACTAGAGGAAGGTAGGATATTTGTACTATACATAACCAATCTACAACTAGAAAGGTTGTTTTTATGAAAAAACATATGTCTCCCCATTGCAGTTTGTCAATGACTATTAAACAAATTAAACTATTAAATATTGAACAAGGGGAGATAACTTTGCAACGAAGTAGCCCAGAGTTATAATTCTTGCAAGGTGCACAACTTCACATTGCCATCTATCTATATTCCAAGTTTCAATAAATTCCTTTAAGTACTTTCTTAGTTCTGCTCTTGAGAAAGTTTACACTATTAAAATATTGAACAAGGGGAGATAAATCATAATTATTGCAAGGTGCACAACTTCACATTGCCATCTATCTAAATTCCAAGTTTCAATAAATTCCTTCAAGTAGTTTCTGAGTTCTACTCTGGACAAAGTTTACACTATTAAAATATTGAACAAGGGGGAGATAACTCATAATTATTGCAAGGTGCACAACTTCACATTGCCATCTATCTATGTTTCAAGTTTCAATAAATTCCTTCAAGTAGTTTCTGAGATCTGCTCTGGACAAAGTTTACACTATTAAAATATTGAACAAGGGGGAGATAACTCATAATTATTGCAAGGTGCACAACTTCACATTGCCATCTATCTATATTCCAAGTTTCAATAAATTCCTTCAAGTAGTTTCTGAGTTCTGCTCTGGACAAAGTTTTCACAATTAAAATATTGAACAAGGGGGAGATAACTCCGTTATGGTCGGAACATGGGTTCTGCACATCGCCTTCGTGAGGTGAACATCTGACACAAGTTTCATGAAAATCCTTCAAGCCGTTTTGGAGATATGGAGCGGACACGAAAAACAGGCTCAAACCTTTGACCTTCAAGCCTGACCTTGACCTTGAACCGGTATGGTCGGAACATGGGTTCTGCACATCGCCTTCGTGAGGTGAACATCTGACACAAGTTTCATGAAAATTCTTCAAGCCGTTTTGGAGATATGGAGCGGACACGAAATTAAGGCTCAAACCTTTGACCTTCAAGTCTGACCTTGACATTGAACCTGTATGGTCGGGACATGGGTTCTGCACATCGCCTTCATGAGGTGAACATCTGACACAAGTTTCATGAAAATCCTTCAAGCCGTCTTGGAGATATGGAGCGGACACGATTTCGGACAGACGGACAGACAGACAGACAGACAGACAGAAGGACAGACAGACAGACGCCCAGGACAAAAACAATATATCTCCCCTGTATACAGGGGGAGACATAACTAGTAGAAGTTTACAACAGCTGTACTAGAGGAAGGTAGGATATTTGTACGGTACATAACCAATCTACAACTGGTAGAAGTTTACAACAGCTGTACTAGATTTTTTGTTTGTTTGGAGTTTAACGCCGCTTTCAACAGCTTTGGTCATATCACGGCGGTCAGTGCACCTACCCATGTTTTCCTGGCTTTCCCACACCAGTACTTACACAACATTCTTTCGAAGCCACTGACTACTTTCTCACATAGATCAGAGGTGAGAGGCAATGGAAAACATCGCCCGAAAGAATGTCGCCGCAACCGGGTATCGAACCCGTGACCTCCAGATCACGAGTCAGATACGCTACCAATTGAGCTACCCGGCCGGGTCAGCTGTACAAGAGGAAGGTAGGATATTTGTACTATACATAACCAATCTACAACTAGTAGAAGTTTACAACTGCTGTACTAGAGGAAGGTAGGATATTTGTAAGGTACATAACCTACCTACAACTGGTAGAAGTTTACAACAGCTGTACTAGAGGAAGGTAGGATATTTGTACTGTACATAACCAATCTACAACTAGTAGAAGTTTACAACAGCTGTACTAGAGGAAGGTAGGATATTTGTACTATACATAACCAATCTACAACTAGTAGAAGTTTACAACAGCTGTACTAGAGGAAGGTAGGATATTTGTACTATACATAACCTACCTACAACTGGTAGAAGTTTACAACAGCTGTACTAGAGGAAGGTAGGATATTTGTACTATACATAACCTACCTACAACTGGTAGAAGTTTACAACAGCTGTACTAGAGGAAGGTAGGATATTTGTACTATACATAACCAATCTACAACTAGTAGAAGTTTACAACAGCTGTACTAGAGGAAGGTAGGATATTTGTACTATACATAACCTACCTACAACTGGTAGAAGTTTACAACAGCTGTACTAGAGGAAGGTAGGATATTTGTACTATACATAACCTACCTACAACTGGTAGAAGTTTACAACAGCTGTACTAGAGGAAGGTAGGATATTTGTACGGTACATAACCAATCTACAACTAGTAGAAGTTTACAACAGCTGTACTAGAGGAAGGTAGGATATTTGTACTATACATAACCAATCTACAACTAGAATTGTTTTTGCAAAAAACAGATGTCTCCCCTCAAATATCTGTCAAAATCTCTCAAAACATTCCAACCTATAAATTTGGGACAGATATGGAGCGGACACGAAATAAAGCCTCAAACCTTTGACCTTCAAGCGTGACCTTGACATTGACCCTATATTGTCGAGACGCGGGTTCTGCACGTCGCCTTGATGAGGTAAACATGTGACCCAAGTTTCATGAAAATCCTTCAAGCCGTCTGGGAGATATGGAGCGGACACAAAATAAAGCCTCAAACCTTTGACATTCAAGCGTGACCTTGACCTTGACCCTATATTGTCGAGACGCAGGTTCTGCACGTCGCCTTGATGAGGTGAACATGTGACCCAAGTTTCATGAAAATCCTTCAAGCCGTCTCGGAGATATGGAGCGGACACGAAATAAAGCCTCAAACCTTTGACCTTCAAGTGTGACCTTGACCTTGACCCTATATTGTCGAGACGCGGGTTCTGCACGTCGCCTTGATGAGGTGAACATGTGACCCAAGTTTCATGAAAATCCTTCAAGCCGTCTGGGAGATATGGAGCGGACACGAAATAAAGCCTCAAACCTTTGACCTTCAAGCGTGACCTTGACCTTGACCCTATATTGTCGAGACGCGGGTTCTGCACGTCGCCTTGATGAGGTGAACATGTGAGCCAAGTTTCATGAAAATCCTTCAAGCCGTCTTGGAGATATGGAGCGGACACGATTTCGGACAGACAGACAGAAGGACAGACAGACAGACAGACAGACGCCGAGGACAAAAACAATATATCTCCCCTGTATACAGGGGGAGACATAACTAGTAGAAGTTTACAACAGCTGTACTAGAGGAAGGTAGGATATTTGTACGGTACATAACCAATCTACAACTAGTAGAAGTTTACAACAGCTGTACTAGAGGAAGGTAGGATATTTGTACTATACATAACCAATCTACAACTAGTAGAATTTTACAACAGCTGTACTAGATGAAGGTAGGATATTTGTACGGTACATAACCAATCTACAACTAGTAGAAGTTTACAACAGCTGTACTAGAGGAAGGTAGGATATTCGTACGGTACATAACCAATCTACAACTAGTAGAAGTTTACAACAGCTGTACTAGAGGAAGGTAGGATATGTGTACGGTACATAACCTACATTGTACCTACAACTGGTAGAAGTTTACAACAGCTGTACTAGAGGAAGGTAGGATATTTGTACTGAACATAACCAACATTGTACCTACAACTGGTAGAAGTTTTACAACAGCTGTACTAGAGGAAGGTAGGATATTTGTACAGTACATAACCTACCTTCAACTGGTAGACGTTTACAACAGCTGTACTAGATGAAGGTACGATATATTTACTGTACAACATAACATGCAGGTACTGAGGTTATATTGGGCTTTACATTTACAGCCACAAAATAAGTTCTACAGATTCATTTGTACAGTTCAAATAACCAGACTTCATCTGGAAGAAACACATAAGACCTTAGTTTAGATATGTTGCTTTGTACAGCACAAATAACCTACCTTCATCTGTTAGAACCACATAAGGCCTCAGTTCTTGCAGGAATTGATCTACGTCCCTAGTTCTTGCATTTTGTTTAGTACATGTTACAAATATCCTACTTTCATTTGGGAGATATGACCTCAGTTCCTGCATGTTATGTTGTACATGTTACAAATATCCTACCTTCGTTTAGTGTATCCGCATAAGACCTCAATTCTTGTATGCTGTTTTCAAGAGGATTTACAACCCATCTTCGTCTTGTAAAGTCACATATAGCTTCAGCTTTAGCATGTTATTTTGTACAGTACAAATAACTTACCTTCATCTGGCAGAGCTACAAATGATCTCAGTTCCTGCATATTATTTTGTACAGTAGAAATCATCTCCGCATCTAGGTTGGCCATCAACTTTTTAATGTGTACCACAGCTTTTTCCTCATCTCTGGATTTACCAACACCAACAGAGGCTGTTAGTCCAACAATCTGGGAAACAAAGAAATACAGATCGAGGGCTTGGCGTGAAATGGTTGTAACTAAAATTGGTATTTTTTTTACCAAGGTTAATCAACTCGCAATGAAATCTTTATAAGCGTTAAAACATTTTTCTTGGTAAACAATGGAAATTTTGGTGCCAATTTGCATTGTTTACAAAAGGGTCAAAATTACCCCTAAACCAAGGTTTTCAAAATATGTGTTTAGTTACAACCGTTTCAAGGCAAGACCTCGAGATGTTCCCTCACAATCTATAAATGAGCAGCACCCTACAAAACCCATATGTGAGGCATGTGCTACCAGGGTACATATAGATCAGCTAGTGCATCCTCATACACTGATCTGGCTTTGTACCGTTTGGTTATAAGTCATAGATGGTTTTTAGAATCATCTTTAACCCTTTCTCGCATCTGACAATTCTGCAGCAGATGACTTTGAACATATTTTGTCAAAAAATGGAAAATCTCTTTAATTGAATGGATAACCTATGATTAAAAGTGGAAAACATTTTGGCTAAAGGAAAAATTGCTTGTTTTGAGCAATTTCTTCTTTTGTCACTATATTTTTAAAAAGCTGTCTGCTGCAGAGGCGTTAGAAAGCGTCTATATGAGGGAAAGGGTTAAAGCAATATTCAGTATGAATGTGCAGGCAAATCTTTTTCTACACCTGTAATAATTATGCTAAGGTTGGTTTTTCTTGGGCACAACCCATATACACATCTTATAATTATGCTAAGGTTGGTTTTCATGGAGCACTGCTCATATATTAGTGTGTCGTAATTACAGTTAGTTTGGTTTTCCTGGAAGCCCCTCAAATTCTCAAATTTATACACTTTCCCTGCATCATATATACATGCAGATAGCCTGTAATCTCATCTCACTTTTACATAAATAAATGCAATCAGCTAGATACATGTACATATCAGCTTTTCAAATCTAAAACAAGTCTATCTTATGGACTACTTGACTGTGCATCAACCTAGGCACTGATGTTTTTGGTACACTTAGTCTTTAACCCTTTACCTCATACGACAATTCTGCAGCAGACGACTTTGAACATATTTTGTCAAAAAAAAGAAAATATCTATAATTGAATGGATAACCTATGACTAAAAGTGGAAAACATTGTGGCCATAGGAGAAATTGCTTGTTTTGAGTAATTTCTTCTTTTGTCAGTATGTTTTCAAAAAGCTGTCTGCTGCAGATGCGTCAGAAAGCGTCTATATGAGGGAAAGGGTTAAATCCATTCTCATTCCCACATACATCAAATCTGCAGCAGACGATATTGAAAACATCTTAGCAAAAATGTGAAAAGTCTCTATGTATGAAAGTATATTTTTTGAATAGGGTTAAAAACATTGTGGCAAAAGAACAAAAAATGCTCATCAAGAGCAATTTCTCCTTTTGCCACAGTATTTTAAAAAAACATCTGCTGCTAAGGCATCAAAAAGTGTGTGTATGTGGGAAAGGGTTAACTGATATGCACAGGCCAATCTAAACCGATCAAAAATGTGAATGATGTAAGAGTATGCAATATAATGGCTTTAACCCTTTCCCTCATATAACAATTCTGCAGCAGACGACTTTGAACGTATTTTGTCAAAACATAGAAAATCTCCATAATTGAATGGATAACCTATGAATAAAAGTGGAAAACATTGCATGTTTTGTGCAATTTCTTCTTTTGTCACTATGTTTTCAAAAAGCTGTCTGCTGCAGAGGCATCCGAAAGCGTTTATATGAGGGAAAGGGTTATATATGTTTGTGAAAACAAATATTTTTCTTCTGTCCAAGTAGGAATATCAGATTTGTCTATAAAATAAATGAATTAACCCTTTCCCTCATATAGACGTTTTCTGACGCCTCTGCAGCAGACGGCTTTTTGAAAACAACGTGCAATTTCTCCTTTTGCCAAAATGTTTTCCACTTTTTGTCATAGGTTATCCATTCAATTATGGAGATTTTCTATGTTTTGACAAAATACGTTCAAAGTCGTCTGCTGCAGAATTGTCGTATGAGGGAAAGGGTTAAACAGAATACACAATGCTCTCTTTCAATGTAACTGGTACCCAAAGATTTTTTTTAACCCTATCCCACCTATAGACACATCTGCAGCAGACGTCTTTTGAAAACATCGTGATGAAAGGAGAAATTTCTCAAAATGTGCAATTTGTCCTTTTGCCACAATGTTTTAAATATTTTTTCAGAATTAATACCTACAATTTTAGAGATCTTCCATATTTTTAAGTAGACATTTTCAACGTCGTCTGCTGCAGATTTGTTGTATGTGGGAAAGGGTTAAACAAACCTGTGGTAAAGTCGGTGGATTCTTCGAGAATTTCAGCGTCATGTACAGGGCCATGATCTGGTTAAAGGTGTGATTTGCATGCGTGTGATGACATTCATCAAAGACCATTAGGGAGAACATGTTGATGCTCGCTATCTCCTTCCGTACCAGCGCGTCTAACAAAACTTGGGCCGTAACCACCAAAATGTCCCGTCTGTAAAAAGTGTTAAAATGTTATAATATAAACCCTTTTCCTGTATACAAGAAATCTGCAGCAGACAATTTTGAAATCATTGACTAAAATATGGAAAATTTCTTTAAATAAAAGTATCATTATTGAAAAGAAGTGAAAAAATGGCAAAAAAACGTGAATTTACTCATCACAATATTTTCAAAAGTTGCCTGCTTCGCAAGCCTCAAAATGCATCTGCAAGTGGTAAAGAGTTAATTATTTCCCACATTAAAATGCCTATGGCTTATGGCTTGTTTGCAGCAGACCTATTTTGAAAAACATTGTGACAAAAGAAGAAATTAGTTTATAATAAGATATTTCTCCTTGTGCAACAAAGTTTTAAACTGTATTAAATAAAGAATACTTTCATGAAGAAAGATTTTCCATAATTTCATCAAGATAATTTCAAATTTGTCTGCTGCAATTCTGTTGAATTTGGTTGATTGAATGATTGATTGGGGTTTAACGTTGTTTTGAAAACAATTTTTCAGTTATATCTCGTTTATATAGCCAGTTCATCTACTCATATGTTTCCTGGTTTTCTCACATTATAACTCACAACCCCTGGATTGACAGCCTGCGTAGCCATCGACTGGGCAACCGGGGCTCGGCCTGTTGTATTTGGGAAAGCCTTTTGAATTGGACTAAACAGGATTCATGCCGTTTTCCTTTATGTTATCGAGTTAAAAAATGTAGACCACCTTCATAGTTTTTTGTCCAAAGTAGGCCCTTTCCCACATACATACGCTTTCTGATGACTCTGCAGCAGACGACCTCTGAAAACATTGCGACAAATCGTAAAAAATTGCAAAGGTGTATATGTATTCTTACTTGTCCACAAAATCTTTAAGGTATTCCTTTCTTCCCCTCTGTGTCTCTCCACTGATAACCTTGCTTTTATAGGCCTTCAGCTGCTTTAGACATTCCTCCCCCTGCTGATTGGCAAGGGCCACTTGATTGACAAGAAAGATAACTTTCGCAACACCGCGCCCCACTTGGTTTCTGATATGTTCCTGTAAAACACATATGAATGTATAATGATTGATTGATCGATTGGGGTTTAACACCAATTTCATAAATTGTTCAGTCACATCACGAAAATCTATAAAGCAAATAATTATTGTGGCAAAAGGAGAAATTGCTCATTATGAGCAATGTCTTGATTTGCAACAGTGTTTTCAACTATATTCACTTATCATACTTTCATTTATAGTCAATTTTCATAGAAGTTTTCAATTTTTTTTACTGCAGATTTGTTGTATGTGTGAATGGGTTAACGTTGGTCGACAAGAAAGGTTGTGACAGTGCACAAATACAGGTTTACCCAAGTCTTAAGTTCCCATTTGACTTACACAGTTCAAATGTATGTATGTAACGTCAATTAAATATTTGGTCCTGTTAAAATCAGAGACATATAAATACAGAGATTTGAATACGCAGGGCAACCCTTGTTTTTCTCTAGTTGTATATTTACCTGTATAATACCCAGGGCAACCCTTGTTTTTCTCTAGTTGTATATTTACCTGTATAATACGCAGGGCAACCCTTGTTTTTCTCTGGTTGTATATTTACCTGTATAATACCCAGGGCAACCCTTGTTTTTCTCTAGTTGTATATTTACCTGTATAATACGCAGGGCAACCCTTGTTTTTCTCTAGTTGTATATTTACCTGTATAATACGCAGGGCAACCTTGTTTTTCTCTGGTTGTATATTTACCTGTATAATACGCAGGGCAACCTTGTTTTTCTCTAGATGTATATTTACCTGTATAATACGCAGGGCCATCTTGTTTTCTCTGGTTGTATATTTACCTGTATAATACGCAGGGCCATCTTGTTTTCTCTAGTTGTATATTTACCTGTATAATACGCAGGGCCACCTTGTTTTCTCTGGTTGTATATTTACCTGTATAATACGCAAAGCAACCCTTGTTTTTCTCTAGTTGTATATTTACCTGTATAATACGCGGGGCAACCCTTGTTTTTCTCTAGTTGTATATTTACCTGTATAATACCATGGGCAACCCTTGTTTTTCTCTAGTTGTATATTTACCTGTATAATACGCAAAGCAACCCTTGTTTTTCTCTAGTTGTATATTTACCTGTATAATACCCAGGGCAACCCTTGTTTTTCTCTAGTTGTATATTTACCTGTATAATACGCAGGGCAACCCTTGTTTTTCTCTAGTTGTATATTTACCTGTATAATACGCAGGGCCATCTTGTTTTCTCTGGTTGTATATTTACCTGTATAATACGCAGGGCAACCCTTGTTTTTCTCTAGTTGTATATTTACCTGTATAATACGCAGGGCAACCCTTGTTTTTCTCTAGTTGTATATTTACCTGTATAATACCCAGGGCAACCCTTGTTTTTCTCTAGTTGTATATTTACCTGTATAATACGCAGGGCAACCCTTGTTTTTCTCTGGTTGTATATTTACCTGTATAATACCCAGGGCAACCCTTGTTTTTCTCTAGTTGTATATTTACCTGTATAATACGCAGGGCAACCCTTGTTTTTCTCTAGTTGTATATTTACCTGTATAATACGCAGGGCCATCTTGTTTTCTCTGGTTGTATATTTACCTGTATAATACGCAGGGCAACCCTTGTTTTCCCCGATCCTGTTGGAGCCACAACAATTACATTTTTGCCCTGCAATGCCGGCGCTGCAAGCTCTTGCTGGTATCCCCTGAGAGAAATGTCTGTGTCTTCAACTTGTTCTTCTTCTTCCTTTATTTCAGGCTCTATATTAATAAATTATAAACATTGTCATTCTAATAACCAGGTTTCTACTATTAACAAATTCAAACTTTACGTACCAAAACCAGCACTAATTATTACACCCATTACCACATACACCAAACCTGTAGCGGAATACTGTGAAAACATATAAACAAAACTATGAACAAACACTATTTATAAATGAAAGAAACATTATTTAATAGAGTTAAAAACATTGTGGCAAAAGGAGAAATTCAAAATAGTATAAACCCAGATGTACCTTTGACAAAAATTCACTGCCCTTTTAATCTTATGCCTACTTACAGCAAATCTGCAGTAGATGTCTTTAAAAACATTTCGTTTAAAATATGAAACATTTCTAATGAACATGTTTATGAAAATATAATTGTTGAATAGAGTTGAACACATTGTGGTAAAAGGAGAAATTGCTCATTATGAGCAATTTCTCCTTTTGCCACAATGTGTTCAAAAGTCGTGTTTTGCAGGGACGTCAGAAAGCGTTGTTGGAAAGGTTTACCACATACAGCAAATCCGCTGCAGAAAACTTTGAAATCATCTGGAGAAAAATATGGAATATCTCTATAAATGAAGGTTTAAATATTGAAAATATTGTGTCAGAAGGAGAAATTGCCACAATGGTTCAAAAAGTTGTCGGCTGCAGAGGTGTCAGAAAGTGTCTGCATGTGAGAAAAGTTTAAAAGGCATCCACTTGAAATATACATATTGAAAAAAAAAACAATCTCTGAACAATTGAAAGAACTAGAATTATCACTGAAGAGGATAAATACCCCCAAAACAGCACCTTCACCTACACAATAACCTAATAAGTAAAACGGCCATAACATGCAATTGTAAAAACTTTATGATATGCACATCTCCTCTTGGTATAGGAGCTTCATGCAAATTTTATTGAATACCACCCAGTGGTTTGTAAGAAATAGGCCGGACAAAATATGGCTTCCGGCCGACCGACCGACAGACCGACCGACAGACAGACAGCCCGACACAGTGACTCCTATATACTCCCTCTTCTTTGAAGGGGGGTATAATAATGTTTATACATAATTGGAAAATTTTGGTGAAGCAGAAGTTGATTCACTATGAGAAATTACTTTCACCAATGTTTTGCAGACATGGTCTGTTACAGAAGCATCCAAAGGCATATGTCCACGGGGAAGGAGAGAGATATTCTACCTTTATCAGTGATGTTCATGGTTCCAAATCCACTGATTAAACCAATATTTTTATCTGACATCACTTTTGACGGGGGACTCTGGGAATTATCTCTTGTCTCTATCTGCCCCTGTAGGCTGGCCCCTGATGCTGATGTTATCCCCACTGGAACTCGATCGTTAGATTCAATACTGACTGTTTTAAGCGATGTTTCGTTATTGGAATTCCGGCTTGTTGCCCTTACAGATCCCCTGTTTGACTCGAAGCTTGATGTATTCTCTGATGGAAACCTATCATCAAGGTCTCTCGTGAAGGAACTCAGCTGCCAAGTAAATGAAATTGAATATCAGTGTGTCACAAATCTGAAGCAGACAACTTTGTTAACAAAAAATGCAAAAACCTCTGTAAATGTAAGTATAATTATTGCATGGTTTAAAAAATATTGTGGCAAAGGGAGATTATGATAACTTTAACCCTTTCCCCCATACAACAATTCTGCAGCAGACGACTTTGAACATATTTTGACAAAAGATGGAAAATCTCTTTAATTGAATGGATAACCTATGACTAAAAGTGGGAAACATTGTGGCAAAAGGAGAAATTGCACATTTTGTGCAATTTCTTCTTTTGTCACTACGTTTTCAAATAGCCGTCTGCTGCAGAGGAGTCGGAAAGCGTCTATATGAGGGAAAGGGATAAACAATTTATCTTTTAGCAACAAGGTTTTCGAAAGTTGTTTGCCGCACAGGCCTCAGAAAGCATCTACATGTGGGTTAACCCTTTCCCTCATAAGACAATTCTGCAGCAGACGACTTTGAACATATTTTGTCAAAAAATGGAAAATCCCTGTAATTGAATAGATAACCTATGACTGAAAGTGGAAAGCATTGTGTCAAAAGTAGAAATTGCTTATCATGAACAAATTCTACTCTTGCCACAATATATTTGTTAATCTTGTCTGTTGCAGATGCATCAAAATGCTTCTGCAAGTGAGAAACGACCCTTTCCCTAATACAACAATTCTGCAGCAGACGACTTTGAACATATTTTGTCAAAAAAAAGAAAATCTCTATAATTGAATGGATAACCTACGACTAAAAGTGGAAAACATTGTAGCAAAGGGAGAAATTGCTCAAAATGAGCAATTTCTTCTTTTGTCACTATGTTTTCAAAAAGCCATCTGCTGCAGGTGTCAGAAAGCGTCTATATGAGGGAAAGGGTTAAACTTTCTGGAACAAGGGCATGGACTTTGTTTTGAGCAGTTTCTCCTTTTCCTAAAATATTTTCATAATTCATCTGCAGCAGAGGTACATCCGTTTAGTGTAACAGGAACAGGTTTAACACTTTCCCACATACAGCAAATCTGATGCAGACAAATACAAAAACACCTAGGCTAAAATATGGAAAACCTCTATATATGAAACCAAAATTATTAAAATCAGTTGAAATCATTGTGGCTCGCGTCAGAAGGATTCTGCAAGTGGGAAAGGGTTAAACAAGAGCGCCGCTGAGCAAATGCCAAAGCTTGTCCAGTTTTTTCTAAGTCATAAAAGGGGCATTACTGGATAATTATTACAGCCAGAGTTATGTGACTTGGTATAGACATGTGTATTATTCCTAGAAACATTTATACCAAGTTTCATTTGAAAATGTTGAAAGGTTTTTGAGTTATGAGGTAAGGTTATAGTTTTGTGAAGAAATGCAGACAACGGCGCCAAGGGTATCACAATAGCCTGACTTTTTTTCATGGAAAAATGGACGAGTTTAACCCCTTCCCTCATACGACAATTCTGCAGCAGATGACTTTGAACATATTTTGTCAAAAATAGAAAGTCTCTTTAATTGAATGTATAACCTATGAATAAAAGTGGAAAACATTGTGGCAAAAGGAGAAATTGCTCGTTTTGAGCAATTTCTTCTTTTGTCACTATGTTTTCAAAAAGCCGTCTGCTTCAGAGGCGTCAGAAAGTGCCTATATGAGGGAAAGTGTTAATAGGATATGCCTACCTTTTGGGTAGATATGCTCTCTTTTCCAGTACTTTTAGCCATTGCATTTAAACTTTTAGACTGGTTTACACTATCAACAGAGAGCAGACTATTGAAACTTAAAGACTCCATTTGGTTCCCCTCACAGGAAGTCAATTCCCCAACTGGATTGGTTCTCTGGAGTGAAGTTTCATTATTTCCAGGCCTTTTGGAAGCTGGCTGGTTTACGGATTTCTGATGACTATTCTCATTGTCGTCTAGCATGTCCATTAAGTCTGACATGAGTGTGTCAGTCAAAGATTCACCCTCTAGGGGCTTGTCAGGTGCACTCAAGTTGTTAGGCTGTACTGATGGTGTGTCAGTGAAAGACTCATCAACTGGGGGCTTGTCCGGTGGTGCACTCAAGTTGTTAGCATGTACTGAGACAGCATAATGATCTACAAAAAATATATAACATTTTCTAATAATTAACCACATACAACAAATCTACAACAGATGACATTGCAAATGCACGGTACAAAAATATCGAAAATATCTATAAACAAAAGAATATTTATTGTACAGAGTTTGCAATTTCTCTTATTGCCTCTGACGCCTCTGCAGCAGACGACTTTTGAAAACATTGTGGCAAAAGGAGAAATTGCCCTATACAAGCAATTTCTCCTTTTGACACAATTTTTTTCGACTTTTTTCAGTAATTCTAGAGTTTTTGCTTAAACATTTTCAAAGTCGTCTTTTGCAGATTTGTTGTATGTGGGGAAGGGTTATAACCTTACCACAAACAACAAATCTTCAGTAGACGACTTTGAAAACATCTTATAAATGAGATTATTTATTGAATAGTGTTAAAAATATTGTTGCGAAAGGATAAATTGATCATGATGACCCTTTCCCACATGCAGATGCATTTTGCCATAATGATTTAAGATATTGTCTGCTGCAGAGGCATCAGAGAGCGTCTGTAAGAGGGAAAAAATTAAAGTATAAAGTAATTACATGAAATAATAAAATTAAGTTAAAGACCTTGTTAGCTTAATAGTAATTGATAGCCTAATTCTTACCCACCTGCAGAAATATTTTTGGGCATCTGCAGCAAACAACTTCATGTTTTCCACTCTATTCAATAAGTTATAACTACTTTCGTTTGCTGCAGATTTGTTGTTTGTGTGAAATGGGGAATAAAATCTGGTCTGCTACAGTGCGATAAATAGTTTACTCTATGAGAGAAACAATAAACCCTTTCCCACATACAGACGTTTTTTGACACCTCTACAGCAGAATATTGTGGCAAAATATTCTATCCAATAATTATTGTTCTTTCATTTATTGCGAGTTTCCCTAAATGTTTTCAAAGTTGACTTCTGCAGATTTGTTGTTTGTGGGAAAGTGTTACTGCTGAGAAATTCTTGAAATTATAGATTGATCAAAAGAAGAGATGTGTTTCATATATATAGGTCAGAAGGTGAAAGAGTGACAGACATATTTACAGACAAGGGGTCCCTTTGTTTCTCCGTCCAGAAGGTGAAAGAGTGACAGACATATTTACAGACAAGTGGTCCCTTTGTTTCTCCGTCCAGAAGGTGAAAGAGTGACAGACACATTTACAGACAAGTGGTCCCTTTGTTTCTCCATCCAGAAGGTGAAAGAGTGACAGACATATTTACAAACAAGTGGTCCCTTTGTTTCTCCATCCAGAAGGTGAAAGAGTGACAGACATATTTACAGACAAGTGGTCCCTTTGTTTCTCCATCCAGAAGGTGAAAGAGTGACAGACATATTTACAAACAAGTGGTCCCTTTGTTTCTCCATCCAGAAGGTGAAAGAGTGACAGACATATTTACAGACAAGTTGTCCCTTTGTTTCTCCATCCAGAAGGTGAAAGAGTGACAGACATATTTACAGACAAGGGGTCCCTTTGTTTCTCCATCCAGAAGGTGAAAGAGTGACAGACATATTTACAGACAAGTGGTCCCTTTGTTTCTCCGTCCAGAAGGTGAAAGAGTGACAGACACATTTACAGACAAGGGGTCACTTTGTTTCTCCATCCAGAAGGTGAAAGAGTGAAAGACATATTTACAGACAAGTGGTCCATTTGTTTCTCCGTCCAGAAGGTGAAAGAGTGACAGACATTTACAGACAAGTGGTCCCTTTGTTTCTCCGTCCAGAAGGTGAAAGAGTGACAGACATATTTACAGACAAGTTGTCCCTTTGTTTCTCCGTCCAGAAGGTGAAAGAGTGACAGACATATTTACAGACAAGTTGTCCCTTTGTTTCTCCGTCCAGAAGGTGAAAGAGTGACAGACATATTTACAGACAAGTGGTCCCTTTGTTTCTACATCCAGAAGGTGAAAGAGTGACCGACATATTTACAGACAAGTGGTTCCTTTGTTTCTCTGTCCAGAAGGTGAAAGAATGACAGACATATTTACAGACAGGTGGTCCCTTCGTTACTCTGTCCAGGCAAGCAGCACAAAAAACTATTCCATTTATCCCTCCAAGACATTTTTCTTCAATTTGTAAATTCATGTTTGTGTCCATGCTAATAATGCTTTTGTGTGATATAGCATTCTTTAACCCTTTCCCCCATACAACAAATCTGTTGCAGACTACTTTGAAAGCAGCAATATTAAAATATGGAATATATATTGAAAATAGAGTTGAAAACATTGATACAAAAGGTGAATTTGCTCATCATGAGCAATTGCTCCTTTAGCCACAATGTTTTCAAAAGTCGTCTGCTGCAGAGGCCTCATATAGCGTCTACAAGTGGGAAAGCGTGTGATATAACAATCTTTAACCCTTTTGTGTTATTAACATTCTATAACCCTTTCCAGATACATTTTGAGCCATTTCACCTTTTTGAACTGTATTCAATCGTTATAGTTTCCTTTGTAGATATTTACAATATTTTACAGATATGGTTTATCAAATAAACTGCTGCAGATTTGTGCTTTGAGGGAATGGGTTTAAATGGAAGTAAAGATATAATTAAAATTATTATTTTACAAACCATGAATGATATTTTCCCTTGTTTCGGAACACACCGCACGTGGTTTTATTTTCCCAACTGAAAGAGTGACACATAAAAATTTACACAAATACATCATCACAAATCACTTACATTTAAATCAAACTTGTGTTAGCAGCCAACTTGTGTTAGCAGCCAGTTGAAAGTTGACCAGAATAACTTTATGTATTTGACTTGTATTAACCCTTTCCCATTTGTTTGTTTACTTAATTGGGGTTTTAAGCCGTTTTCAACATTTTTCAGTTATATCATGGCATCAGTTCACTTATCATGATCCCTGTGTAAACAAACCAGCACTAAATTAGGAAATGTGTCTTGCCCATGCGAGGTGTCTGGGTCCTCTCATTTGTAGGAAAACAAGAGCTGTCAGAGGACAGCGCGCTCGACTTTTTCGTGCTTGCCAATAAAACAAAAGTGTTGTAAGATTCAAAGCAATTTATGTAATGGTTTCTTACAAAAGTCTTGACAGAGTTATGTACCAAAATATTTTGATGTACCAAAAGTCGAAAAAGGGCCATAATTCTTACAAGAATCAGTTATGAACTCTTGTCTATTGATAGAAGTAATGATGGTGAATAAGTGTGGTAAGTTTCAAAGCCATATCTGTAATGGTTTTGAAAAAAAGTGAATTGGTACAAAAAACTTAACCAAAATTATAAGTAAACAAGAGGGCCATGATGGCCCTATATCGCTCACCTGATTTTATTTTTTTCACTTTAGCCATATAAGCCCCGCCCCCTGGCGGCCATAGTTTTCGACTAATCAACATGGCCTGAAGGGATCTGAGCCATATAAGCCCCGCCCCCTGGCGACCATAGTTTTCGACTAATCAACATGGCCTGAAGGGATCTGATAGAGGGTCACCCTAGGAATATTTACAAAATTATTTGAAAATCGGCCAAACACTTTCGGAGGAGAAGATATTTTAAGTTTTCACTCAAGCCATATAAGGCAAAATAGCCTCGCCCCCTGCCGGCCATGTTTTTCGACCAATCAACATGGCTTAAAGGAATCTGATAGTGGGTCACTTAAGGAACATTCTGAATCTTTATCTTGAAAAATACCGAGAGGTCGTTGTTGACCTTTTCCAGGAGCGAATGTAAAGGTAGAATAGCCTCGCCCCCTGCCGGTCATGTTTTTCGACCAATCAACATGGCTTAAAGGAATCTGATAGTGGGTCACTTAAGGAACATTCTGAATCTTTATCTTGAAAAATACCGAGAGGTCGTTGTTGACCTTCTCCAGGAGCGAATGTAAAGGTAGAATTTTTGTTTTCAAAATCTGCATCATCCAACAATGTGTCAATATTGCCAATGTAAAGGACATGTGACAAATAAATGAAGTTTTTATCGTGTTCACAAAGTCAATAATAACAGTTTGACAATTTCAAAATGCCATAATCCTGTCATGCATGGATGGTTCTGGCTGGTTTGCAAAAGGAACAAGCTCTCATGTATATCTAGCTTCTGAATAGGTTTGGTAAATATCGGATAATACATGAAGTTTTTATTGTATTCACAAGGTGAATTATAACAATTTTGCCAATTTTAAAGGGCCATAATTCAGTCATGCATGAAAGGATCTGGCTGGTTTTCAAAGGAACCGGGCTTTCATGTATATCTAGCTACTGTATAAGTTTGGTAAACATCGAATAATAAATGATGGCTTTAACTTGTTCACAAGGTCAATTATATAAATTTTGCCAATTTTAAAGGGCCATAATCCTTTAATGGTTTTTGAAAGGAACTGAGCTGTAATGTATATCTAGCTACTGACTAGGTTTGGTAAACATCGGATAATAAATGAAGACTGTATTGTGTTCACAAGAAATTGTGGATGGATGACGGACGACGGACAAAGGGCGAACACAAAAGCTCATCTTGTCACTACATGACAGGTGAGCTAAAAAAGGGCCATAATTCTTACGAAAACCTTGACAGAGTTACGCACTCTTGTCTGTTGATGGAGGTAATGATGGTGAATGAGTGTTGTAAGTTTCAAAGCAATATCTGTAATGGTTTTGACAAAAAAGGGAATTGATACAAAAACCTTAATGAAGGTGTAACACCAACGCCGACCCCAAGGCGAGTAGTATAGCTAGCCTTTTTTCCGAAAGGTCGAGCTAAAAACCAACCTCTAAAAAACTTTGTTTATGCTTTATCCTTGAGATTTTTGGAAATAGTTTTCTGCTCAGTTATTTTAAATCCGTTATATTGTGAAAATGTCTCGTGTGAAGTTCATCGCGATGGAAATCAGCCACTTCAAACCCAAATTTTCCCATTTTACGATCATGAAACTCCCCACTGAAGGGTGAGAAAAGGTTGGTATACATGAATACATGAATGTGTATACATTTTAATATCCATGACATTTGAATAGAGAGATGTATCAGTTAAACCTTTCCCTCATATAGACGCATTTTGACGCCTCTGCAGCAGACGGCTTTTTGAAAACATAGTGACGAAAGAAGAATATGCTCAAAATGAGCAATTTCTCCTTTTGCCACAATGTTTTCTACTTTTAGTCATAGGTTATCCATTCAATTATAGAGATTTTCTATTTTTTGACAAAATATGTTCAGTCGTCTGCTGCAGAATTGTTGTATGAGGGAAAGGGTTAACAAACCTTCCGAAGTCTGTTTAGCATTCACCGGTAACCATGATGCCAACTCATCATCCGTACAACTCAGAGACATCCCTTGGTCTTTCATCTTGATGATTTCTAAAAAACCAAAATAAATAAATCGTTTTGTTGCAAAGTAAGTAATAATAATGCCCTCTCCTTTCCCGCCTGTGGACACATTTTGATGCATCTGCAGCAGTCAACTATCTCCTTTTGCTACCAATGCTTTAAACTCTATTAAAACTAGAACTATCACTGAAGATGATAAATACCCCCAAAACAGCACCTTGACTTCCGACCGATCGACCGATAGGTAGTCCTATCAAACAGTACTCATTTTGACCTTTGACCATGACCTTTGAGGTACAAACCACCTCATCATGGTGAACATGTGTACCCAGTAACTTGAGAATCCTATGATGCATGGTTGAGATGCAGACCGGACAAGGTAGTCCTATCAAACAGTACTCATTTTGACCTTTGACCTGAAAGTGTGACCTTGACCTTTGAGGTACAAGCCACCTCATCAGTGACCATGCGTGTTCAATAACTTGAGAATCCTAAGATGAATGGTTGAGATGCAGGCCAGACAAGGTAGTCCTATCAAACAGTACTCTTTTGACATTTGACCCTTTGACCTCTGAGTGTGACCTTCACCTTTGAGGTACAATCCACCTCATCACGGTGAACATGTGTGTCCAGTAACTTGAGAATCCTAAGATGCATGGTTGAGATGCGGGCCGGACAAGGTAGTCCTATCAAACAGTACTCATTTTAACATTTGACCTTTTAAGTGTGACCTTGACCTTTAAGGTACAGGCCTGGGTCTTGTGCGCGACATGCCACCTCATCATGGTGAACGTTTGTGCCAAGTTTCTTTGAAATCCTATGACGCATGGTTGAAATGTGAGCCGACAAGGTACAGTCCTATCAAATAGTACTCATTTCAACCTTTGACATGTGTGACCTTGACATTTGAGGTACAGGCCTGGGTTTTATGCGCGACATGTAGCCTCATCATGGTGAACGTTTGTGACAAGTTACTTATAAATCCTATGATGCATGGTTGAAATGCAGGCCGGACAAGGTACCGTTCTATCAAATAGTATTCATTTTGACCTTTGACCTCTCAGTGTGACCTTGACATTTGAGGTACAGGCCTGGGAGTTATGCGTGACACGCCGCCTCATCATGGTGAACGTTTGTGCCAATTTTCGTTCAAATTCTATGATGCATGGCTAAGATGCAGGCCGGACAAGGTTAGGTGGGACTGACGGACAGACAGACGTAAAAGGGCTATAACTCTGTAAAATCACATGCAATTGTGAAACCTTTAGGGTATGCACATCTCTTTGTATAGAGGCTTCATGTAAAATTTTATTGAATTCCACCCAGTGGTTTGTAAGAAATAGGCCGATAGGCCGGACAAAATATGGCTTCCGACCGACTGACCGACACAGTGACTCCTATATACCCCCGCAAAACTTTGCCAAAATGTTTTTAAAAGTTATGGAAAAGAGACAGGTTCATTGGGAAATATTGCACTAAGTGCTTATCGGTCTGTTCATTTCATGTTATTTTGTGCTTCTTCTGCTTCGCCTTTTAGTGCGCAGTTTGATCAAAATCTTACCTTTTCCCTCATATAGAGGCATACAATTTCTCTTATTGTCTCCGACGCCTCTGCAGCAGATTATTTTTGAAATTATTGTGGAAAAAGGAGAAATTGCTCAAAATGAGAAGTTGATCCTTTTGCCACAATGTTTTCCACTCTATTCAATAAGTGATCTTTCATTTATAGAGATTTCCCATATTTTTGCATAGATGTTCTCAAAACCAGCTGTTTCAATTTTGTTGTATGTGGGCGAAGGTTAAAAGCAAATGTAAAACAATTGTTTTTTCAACTTTCATGTCAAATATTAGCTGAAAATAGATGGTCACCCAAGGCTTATTTCATTAAAAGTATTTGAAAATAGGCTTCATACTTTTGATAGAGAGGAATTCTAAAATCTACACTATACCCGTATGAGGCAAAACAGCACAATCCCCTGGCAGCCATTTTTTTTTACCAATCACAATGGCTTGAAGGAATCTCATAGAGGAGCATTTCTACAAAAATATTTGAAAATATGCCAACCCATTTGAGAATTTTGCATGGATCCAAAGAAAATTGATGTATTTAGGAGAGAGGACATTGAGAGGATGGTACCTATTTTTATCCCATTTGGCGAAGTAGTTACAGAGGAGAAGGTGTTTGAAGGAAAATGGAGATGCACACACAGATGCATGACAGACAATTTGCCATGACAAAAGCTTGACTGGCTTTCAGCTTGTGGAGCTAAAAAGAAGAAATTGTTGAACTCTACCCAATAACTATACTCCATTTATGCAGATTTTTATTGTTTTACCTAGATATTGTCAAAAGGTTTGCTGCAGATGTGTTGTAAGTGGGATATGGTTAAATGAACCCTTTCTTTTTGTTTAAAAATATTAGCCATTTTTGACACTTTGAAAATGATACACAAATATGAAAAATTTCAGATGAAGAAGACAATCAACGTACCAGTACATAATTCTTTATCTATCTTTTCCGCCATACCCGACTCCGTTTCAAGCAATGCTTTTATGAAATTGCGATACCAATCTGTATGCTTGTTCGGAAGCACAAACACTAATTCCGCCATGGCGCATATAGAACCATTATTTGTGTTGGTTTTCCGAATAATTTGGTCGTCAATTTCACCAATAACTTTGTCCCTCAGAAGACTTGGTAAGATCTCCAATGGGTCACAATTCTTACATATATATAAATTGTTGTTGTTTATGTGGTCTCGATGCTTATTATTGTCAGGAATTAATTTTCCTGTCAAAATTTTAACAATTTTTTCATACTCTGAAAATAGAAGAAAGACATAGATTACCGGTAAAGAGGATAGCCTGACCATGTTTTCAAAAGTGATCTGCAGCAGGGGTATTGCAGGTTATCAATACTTTCTCTCTCTACCCATAAGACAATAAATCCTTTCCCACATACAACAAATCTGTAGCAGACGATAAAAGCATCTTTGTAACAAAAAGGTCATGATGGCTCTGGATCGCTCACTTGATTTATTTTTTCTTCACTTTAGCCATATAAGCCCTGCTCCCTGGCGGCCCAAGTTTGACACCAGTCAACATGGCTTGAAGGAATCTGATAGAGGGTAACCCTAGAACCACTTCTACAAAATTATTTTAAAATCGGCACGACACTTTCGGAGGAGAAGATTTTTTTTAAATTTTAACTATAGCCATATAAGGCAAAATATCCCTGCCCTGTGGCGGCCAAGTTTTTTGACGAATCAACATGGCTTGAAGAAATCTGATTGTGGGTAACTTAAGGAACATTTCTACAAAATTATTTGAAAATCGGATTTACGCTTTCGGAGGAGAAGATCTTTTAAGTTTTCACTTTAGCCATATAAGGCAAAAAAGCCCTGCCGCCCATGTTTTTGGACTAATCAACATAGCTTGAAGGATCTGATAGTGGGTCGGTCACTTAAGGTACATTTCTACAAAATTATTTGAAAATCGACCTGACACTTTCGGAGTAGAAGATTTTTTAAGTTTTCACAATAGCCATATAAGGCAAAGTAGCCCCACCCCGCCTCCTGGCGGCCATGTTTTTTTACCAATCAATATGGCTTAAAGGAATCTGATAGGAGGTCATCCAAGGAACATTTCTACAATATGATTTGAAAATCTGCCAACCAGTTTGGGAGGAGAAGAATTTTAAAGCTTTTTTTCGTTTCGTTGCCATGGAAAACAGAATTCTGCATGAATCCCAACAATTTGAAGGAATTCCGATGAGGTCATTGAGAGGATTCTTTCTGTGAAGTTTCATCTCAATTGACCCACTGGTTATTGAGGAGAAGATGTTGACGGCCGCACGACAGACGACTTGCAATCAAAATAACTTGCCTTGAGCTAAAAATAGGAAAAATCCCTATAATCGCAAAAGGACAAACTTTTAATAAAGTTGAAAAAAATTATGACAAAAGGGAGTATGAGCATTTTTTCTTTAAGCCACATAGTTTTCAAAAGTCGTCTGCTGCAGAGGTGTAAGAAAGCGTCAGTAAGTTGGAAAGGGTTATGTATGTATTCTGTTTAGCTATATATATATTCTTTTGTTTGTAATAATGTAAATATGTTATCTAAGTAGACCTATACATCAGCTGTTAGATACTGTCTCAACCCTTTTAATTGTTTATTTAATGTAAATACAGTCAAACCTGTGTTTAAAGATCATCCAATGGAAGAGAATAATCTGGTCTTTGTACAAAGGTGGTCTTTCATTGCAGGGTCATTTATGTGGGAGTGTGGTTGATAAAGACAGGGAATTGCTATACAATGGTGGTCTTAAGCACAGGTTTTACATTATAATGTAATTAATAGAATAAACATTCTTTAAACTACAATAATACTCCACTGAAACTTTTATCCTGATATCAAGCAATGGTAACCCTTCCAACAAACACCAATTGACGGAAAATATCAGTAAGTTGAAAAAAAGAGTTGAAAACATTGTGGCAAAAGGAGAAATTGATCCTTTTGATACAATGTTTTTTTTTTTAAAAGTTGTCTGCTTCAGAGGCATCAGAAAGCATCTGTATGGGGGAGAGGGTTAAATTTGTCCATGTGGGAAGGTATCAACTTGCTTTGAAAGACTATTGTGTCCAGTTTTGGTGTGAGAGCGGTCATTATATAACTTAGCAAGAGCGCCACAAGTCGAAACAAGAGGGCCATGATGGCCCTGGATCACTCACCTGACTTATGCAATGTGAAACTACACAGTCAACCACATTTACTCATTTTGTGGTCAGGTAAGCTAATACAAGAGGTCCAAGAGCGCCAGTATCACTCCACCGCCATTAGGCAAAAATTAAATCTCCAAACAGTCCGTCCCCTGGTGGCTATGTTTTTTGACCAATCACCATGGCTTGAAGGAATCTCATAGAGTGTCACCAAAGGAACTTTTCTGCATTTTTTTGAAAAACAGCCAAATAGTTTGGGAGGAGAAGATTTTTAAAGTTTTCACTAAAGCCAATATAAGGCTAGGAACATGGCTTGAAGGAATCTGATAGAGGGTCACCCAAGGAACATTTCTGCAAAATTATTTGAAAATCTGCCAACCAGTTTTGGAGGAGAATAATTTTAAAGTTTTCTTTGTTTCGTTGCCATTGAAACCAGAATTCTGCATTGATCCCAAAAATTTGAAGGAATTCTGGTGAGGTCATTGAGAGGATGCTTTCTGTGAGGTTTCATCCCAATTGATCCACTGGTTACTAAGGAGAAGATGTTGACGGACGGACGACGTACGGACAACTGGCGATCACAATAACTAGCCTTCAGGTGAGCTAAAAAAAGGGTAAGAACTGAATAATAATTAAAGCCACAGTAATGTGACTTGGAATGGACATGTGTACCATGATTTTATTTGGAAATGTTGAATGTTTTTTTAGTTATGAGGTAAGGGTAAAGATTTGTGACAACTCAAAAGCAGATGACGACGCCAAGGGTATCACAGTACCCCGACTTTTATTTCTTCGAAAAACTGACAAGCTAAAAATCTGTTGAAAGCATATTAAGCTCAAATTAATCAATATGTCTTAAAGAATTAAAAAATTAGCCATCATTTACATACATCTTAACATCTTTCCCACATACAGATATTTTCTGATGCCTCAGCAGCAGACTTTTGAAAACATTGTGACAAAAGGAGAAGTTGCTCATTATGAGCTTTTTAATCTTTTGCCACAATGTTCTCAACTTTATTCACTAATAGTTCTTTCCTTTCTATATTTTTGACAAAATGTCTCCAAAATATTTTGCTGCTGATTTGTTGTATGTTGGAAAGGGTTAACAAAATAGGATGATATCCGTTCAATGCAATATATCAAAAGGAATGATACCTTAATAGATAAAATCAATGAAATTGCCCTTATGTCGTTGAAGTGAATCAAAATTACTTGAATCCAATGGTAGTTAAACAAAAGCAGACACAATTTGATGAACATGAACAGACAGAGAGACGCTTCACTTTCTAGGCATCACTGTTACTAGGACTGTCTATATCTAACCCTTTCCCACATACAACAGTTTAGCAGCAAATGACTTCGAAATCATCTAGATATGAAATATGACAGAACTCAAAAAACGAAAGTAAAATAATTGAAAACAGTTGAATACATTGAGGCAAAAATTAAGTCATTAAAGTTTTCAAAAGTAGTCTGCTGCAGATACATCAAAATGCGTCTTCAGGTGGTAAAGGGATAACTTACCTGCATCTTCCAAAGCCTGGATCAACATTGAGTATCTATCTGGTTTATCATGCATATCGTCTATCATTTCTAATCCTCTTGTAATAACGATCTCATTACTATTAACATTTTTACCCATTTGACTAAGATCTCTTCTTTGCTCTAAAAAACATAATCATTTTGTTAATTATTTGTTATTTTATAACCTAAGAAAGAACAACAAGGAAATCAATTTCAGAAATATAATTTTTACCAGAGTTGCATATTGTACTATTTGAACACTCACAGGCAATATAGTAAAGTAGTGGCGATAAGATCACGGTAGGGACGGAGATTTACAGTATGTAGGACATGAGCCATAGAGGACCCTACTGCTGTATTTAAAGAGAGGCGGCCGGGCCTCGCCGCCGAAATACAACCTTATTGGTTTTTAACACACACTTCAAATGCTTGGCTCCTGGTGGACTCGATGCACACACTATGAAAACATTTGCGGCCCAATTAAACTTTGCAACTACTACGGCAATTGATGCTGCTTTTTAGACCCTGATTATAACTTTTACGCCACAGTAAATTTTACACTGGCTTGTGAAATTTATCCCCCAAAATTCAAAAGATTCCTAGCAAGCAGAGAATTAATGGTTATCGAATTTGAGTATCTTTAAATGTTTCCCAATTTATTTTATAAAGTATCTCAAAAGCACGTCTCGAATTGAGTCTAACTACATCTCGAGACCGACGTCCGACAAATTAACGCCGTCCTCCCTGAAAAATACCGAACCATGTGTCGGATGACGTCGCACCTGTTGTCGTCCGAATCTATTTAAACAAACTCGTTCCGCTCTATGGCCGCCGCCGTGAAGGCAGACGCATTCCAGCGAGGCGCTGAAGCACGTCCACCCACACGACCACTGCCCCAGGTACTGCTGCGCGCAGATAGCTACACTCGTTTAACACTATTACAGAAGGATGTAAGCGACAGCGACGCCAGGTCATTTCGTTTATGATTGTCTTAACGTAATGTGCAGATTTTGCGTTTCTGCTTCTATTTTTTATCTATGGGTCGAAGATATGAATTCGGATCATGGTTACTTGTTGCCACCAACTTGCTCACTCGGAATAAGCCGAAATGTGCCAGGACCCAGGCAGCCCAGAACAGCGCTACTTCGTTCAGATTATAGCAAACAAACTTTAGTTCGCTCAGCGCTGCATTTAAAATGCTGGCAGATAGGAGCTCTGCTATCGACCGATCTACGCGAGCGAGAGCAACCTTCCAACATTTTCTTTATGATAAACATGCTGCTTATTTCGGGCCAGCCGTTGATCTTATGCCAATAATTGAGGCCTGTGGATTACGTCCTTATTGTGGACGCTTCTAATCCTTTTTCAACGCAGTAAGCGATGAACCAAATGATGTATTTTTGGTCCACTGGCCAAGCATGATTAAGTTTGAAATTGTCCCTGAACTTATTGAATGCATTGATAGCATTGACATATGTAACTCTAAAATTGTGATGTCCCTGCTTACCCGCTCAGAATGCAAGGCCTGTGGCCAACAGTGCATGCACCAGTGGCCTTTGTATTAAATTCCCATTCCCGAACCTTCTCCTCCAGCACTATCCGAAAAACAATTGTTCGTCAGCGTTTGAAAACCAATAGCGGACGTTGAAAACCGAGATACCATTATGTTGTTTGAAAAAGGTAAGCTACGTTTCCAAGTCTTTCTTAATGTTCTTAGTTACATGCAGGTGGTGACCAGACCTACTCAGGCCGCATGTAGCATTTATCAGGCGACGACAGAACGATCTACCTGCCGGAATTGCACGGCAGCAGAAATTAAGTGAGACTATTAACGATTGCATATCTCTCAATGTTGTTCTTCTTTTCCCTAGCAGAATTGTCATTTTGCTAATGACCTCTTCTACTTTAATAAGAGGTATCCGCGCTTCCAATTTGACTTCGGAGGGGCCCTATGCCTTATCTTCTGCTAAGGGGACATTAAGTTCGTACATGCACGCCAGAAATGCAGATATCTGCGATTCGCAACTTTGTGTCGTTCTGGCGCCGCCTAAGAAATCGTCTAAATAATGGATTAGGTTTTTTGACGCAGAATTCGAGAAACGAGGAAAACCTTTCGAAAGTCTTACAGCTAGTAGCTGCTCCGAAAGGAAGCGCCTTATCGTAATAGAATTGATTTTCAAAACGGACCGAGGAGTTCAAAAAAGTAGGCGGAAGGCATTTTATATTCATTTTGTACAGTTTGCAGTTTTTCCCTAGGGATATCATGTCTACTGCAGCGTCGATTGATTGATTGATTGGGGTTTAACGCCGTTTTTAACAATTTATCAGTCATATCCGGCGGCCAGTTCAGCTACTCATGTTTCCTGGTTTTCGCACACAAGTACTCCACACAGCAATCTTCCCAAGCAACTGGCTGCTTTTCCCCATAGCCAATTTGTGTTAGACGCATGTCGCAATGACTTTCTGCAGCGTCGAAGCTTGTGTATTGTACTGAGGAATGTTTGCGAGCTATTCCGTCGTTAATTGACTCTCCCTCCGGGCATTATAAGTGGTGAATTAGCCGAAAATCGCCCGGTGCTTTTTTAGGAACTAAGCCTATGGTGGAAACGATGAATTTTTTTTTTTTTAATGGATTTATGTTGAACGCCATTCTACCAGCGGCAATTTCTTTGCATAGTTTCTCACTAAGTTGGGGTTTGATAAAGCCGATTTTGAGGTTTTGACTGATGCGGGGTTTTCTTGGTCCTTCGTAATGAAGGCTGAATTCAAATTTGAATACGTTATCTGCTTCCATTTTATTACAAGAGCTTAAGAAATTTTTTTAAGCAATTTTAATTTATAGGATTAATTGTCAGCCGTGAATCGCATGCCGTTTCCGCTTATTTATTATTTGTTCCCGTTTTTGGGGAAACCGCGGGGTTTGGGAAAGCGATGGTTGAATAGAAAGGCATTTGGCGGCGCCTGTTGTTGGGAGTAGGTCACAAATGGCGCACGCGTGTTGAAAACAGCAGTTCGGCCACGTGCAGGCAGACTCATTGAAAAAAAAAATGGCATATATTGACTTTCGGTATTTCTGTTTCTGGCCGAGTTTGTGGGCTCGCTGGCATGCACCGCCACCACAAATCTCCATTTAATTTAGACCATGACGACACATTCAATGCCTGACTGAGTCTAAACTGCTCATCATATTCTCTCCATGCGAAACCCCCCTGGCGAGCCTCGGACTCTCTAATTGTCCACAGTGAAGCAGTTCGCCTGTTTTTTCTGGATGAGCCCCGAGAGAAACAGACGCATAAATCAAAAACGCGTCCGTCCATCACTCAATACTAGGGACCTTATCCCTGCACTCTTTTGGCCTAGCCTCAAGAGAGCCTGTAGGGGATAATTCGAGGACAGTGCTGTACGCCAAAGTTGAAGATCCACGGCTCCTTTCAGGAGTATGGACAAGTTTAAATATTATTATTTTTTTATCGCACTAGGGACGTGAGCGGCCAAGTCCTCGCTCGACAAAGTGGGCGTTCTAACTGACTGATCTGTGGACGCCGGGGCGGGGGCCAGACTCCGTTTGCGCTGAAAGAGGTTGTGTTGGGATTAAATCGGCAGAGTTCGAATCCGATGTTATATCTTCAGTGCGCTGTGACAACTGGTCTACCTGTACATAATTATAGGCCCTTAAAATTTCCTCAAAATCAATGATGTTATCCGAGTCCGGCTCTACAAGCCTGGACTCTGCCTTTCTTTTTAAGACCCTCGTCACGTGGTCGCCATTCTTCTTTATTTTCTAAGAAAATTAAATCAACTGTTATACACAACTGTAGTACTGAAAAGGGGATATCAAAACACTTGCATGGGTATATATACCGGTTGTTCCGCACGAGTGAAGTTGAGCCGGAGTTTGCCGATAACCGGCGGAGACGCCCGATCTGTTCCTATTGGATAACGGAAACTATCGAAGATCCGTAGGCGCCAGAAGATGAACGGGTTTTCGCAAAAATAAGAGTGATTACTTTTAATTGCTAAAATTAACCAGTATTATTATTATTTGTTGGGGGGTGATGGGGGGAGTAGGGGGGAAGCAAAGGGTCAATGTTCATCCTTTAATCTTCTTTGAGGTAAAATCATAACCACTTTCTTTTGTTTTAATTACAGTTACTATACTTTAAATTGACCAGGGTATAGTTCATTTATCAGTATCTGTAGATATGTTTTAATCTTGAAAATGTTTGCTAATTAAAATATTCAGTTACTTCAGTATATTGATATTATCTATGCATCCTAATTTATGTGACTTAATGTTAGATTCGATAATACTCACCAAACATATTCTTTGTGTTAATATTGTAAATCTTGTGTATACATGTACTTTTATGGCCCTGTCACACCAGAACGTTTTAGGCCAACTAGTTGATAGGCTGGCAAACGCTGAACTTTCACAGAAAATGTCAAGTGGAAACATGATTTCAGTGTGTCCATAACGCGTTGATAACAGATTCATAGCGTATGCCAGCATGTGAGTAGCGTGTGAGGAATGCGCTCAGTGTGTGAGGACTGCATCACTGATTTAAATATAAAATAAGACAGCGTTCGCCAGTGCGTGAGTAACGCGTTAGTTTCACACTGGACAACTGCTTAGTATGTGAGTAGCATGTTCTAACGCGCGCCAGTGTACTGCAACGACCATGTGATTGTTAGTATATGGCTGACGCGCTACTACAGTACCAGCATGTCACCAGCGGGTAGCGGGTTGGTAACGATCGTCTAGTGCGTTCGACGCGTAAGTAACGACCCTCAAGCGTTGCCAGCATGTGCAGTCACAGGTGGAAAATGCTGGAAATTTTAGGTATGTTGAAAAATGTATTTTTGCCTCTGCGTAAGACAGCGTGTCCCAGCGTGAGATTAACGCGATCAGCGTGTTGCTAACGCTGGCCTAGCATTGATCAGCATTTGCAAGCATGTTGCTGAAATTCCAACACGTTACTCACGCGCTGGCCTAAAACGTTCTGGTGGTGACAGGGCCATTACATTGTTAATATTGTAGAGGTTCACAAGGAAGATTGGGCTTGCTCAAATGTGTAATGTTTATAAATGAAGTTGGTTTTATCATTATTATTAAAAGATCAATTCCTCCTTTTTAAAGCAATGTTTTCAATAGTTATCTGTTGCATAAGGTGTCAAATTTTGTCTGAATCAGGTTAATGGTTAACCCTTTTTCCCTGATACAGATGCTTACTGACGCTTCTGCAGCAGACGACTTTTGAAATTATTGTGGCTAAGGGAGAAATTGCTCATAGTGAGCAATTTCTCCATTTGCCACAATTATTTCAACTCTAATCAATAAACACTTTTTCAATTATAAAGATTTTCTTTATTTTGGACTTGATAATTTCGGAGTTGACTGCTGCGAATTTGTTGTATGTGGGAAAGGGTTAAATACAAACCTCTAGAGAAGTATTTATAATGGATAAGTAGGTCTGTGGGATCAACATCTCGAACAACAACTGGCTTAAATGCTTCAAGATGATGTTTAACAATGTTTTCAATGTTTTCCAGCTCTTTTTCCTCAGGTTCATACTCCATCCCTACTGGACTGTGCCGTTGACCTGTCATGTCTGTTGCCATCTCTTAGTTTATAGCTTCACCTTAAATAAGAAGAAAAAGAAGGAAATAGTTAAGCTACGTTAGGTTCCCGAAGCTAGGTTGACGAGTGACAATTTCAAATTCTTTGTGAAGTTAGGTTGACAAGTGTCGAATTGACGAGTGATGAACTGTGACTTTTTCAAGTTTGGACAAAAAAGCACGAGATCTTCTGCTAGTGTCGGATTTCCACAATTTGTTGTGGCTCACCTGGGTCTTCACTGTTTGAACATACAGACACTTTCTGATGCCTCTGCAGCAGACAATTTTTTAAAAACATTGTGACAAAAGGAGAAATTTCTCATAATTATCTTTTTTTTACTTTTGCCACAATGTTTTTTAACCCCTTTCAATAGCAATTTATACTCATTTTTAGAGATTTTCCGTAATTTTATCTAAATGTTTTTAAACTCATTTACTGTTGATTTATTGTATATGGGAAAGGGTTAATTAAGACCCAAAATCACTGCATAAATGTTTAGATAAAGGTGAGGATCAGGTCATAATTGTCAAGTTATAAAATGTGATTTTGATTGTTTGTTATTTTACGCAGCTTTCAACAAATGTTCCATTATATCACGGCATTTCCTGGTTATATTACCAGTACTACTGGTTCATTTATCTTAGCACCAACCAGTTAGTCGTAATACTAACCCCGCAGCTCTGAGCAGCAAGGAGGGCAGCCATTACGCCATTTTCAAAGTCTCAAAATGTGATTGAAGTAACAAAAGTGAACAGATCAACAATACATCTTATCTATGTTGAATAAACCACCTCGGAAGTGCAGTGGTAGAGCGTCCACTTCGGTGGGGAAGGTCGCAGGTTTGATCCCCGGCCTGGTCATACCAAGGACTTTAAAATTGGTAGTAATTACTTTGCCTCCTTGGCGCTCAGGGTTGTTGGGTAGTTGTTACGACTAATCACAGGTGTTAGAATAAATGGACCAGTAGTATTGGTAAATTACCCAGGAAATGCAACATACAAACAATCAAACTATGTTGAATAAAGTGTAATTGGAATGGTCTCTATAAGCCACAGTACATATGAATGCTTTTAACTTTTCTCATGAAGCTTCTATTAGCACCATATATACATGCATTGTTTACCCGTGTTATGCATGGTTCATGAGATTCTTGTGCGTACACAACTCATTCTGTATAAATAAAATTAGATAATGGTTGCTTTATCAACAGTATCATCTTCAGTATAAAACAGAGAAGTATTGAGATAAAAGAGCTTAACCCGTTCCACAAGCAACAAATCTTTAGCAGACGACTTTGAAAAAATTGTGACAAAAACCTCCATTAAAGATAGCTTAATTGTTAAATAAAGTTGAAAACATTGTGGCCTCAGGAGAAATTGCTTATCATGAGCAATTTCACCTTTGGCAACAATGTTTTCAAAAGTTGTCTGCTGCAGTGCTGCTATTGCATCAAAATGCATCTGCAGGTGGGAAAGGGTTAAAAAGTGATAGTTTGGAGAAGTATGCATACTCCTCTTCTCATTTCATTTTGATAAAAATGACATTTCACGTCTGATTGGCCCCCCGTTGTTTATTTTCATGATTTGATAGTGCAAGCTCACAGAAGTGATTTTTTTTCTATACTATATAAGACCTGTCCTCCTTTCTTTCCTTCATCCAGTTGTGACTAGTTCTTAACCATTTCCCACATACAACAAATCTGCAGCAGACGAATTTGAAAACATACCCAAACAAAATTGGAAACTTCCTTTAAATGAAATTACAATAATTGAACAGAGTTGAAAACATGGTGACAAAAGAAGAAATTGCTTGTTTTGAGCAATTTCTTCTTTTGTTGCCATATTTTCAAAAAGCTGTCAGCTGCAGAGGCGTCAGAAATTGTATGTATGTGGGAAAGGGTTGAGGTACCATTTACCTTCTAAGCTGACCACTCTGGGGACTCACTTAACAAATCTCTTTCTACGCCTTTCTACCCTTTCTTGCTCTATCTATTTTAGTGATATGTCTCATTTATTTTTTACATTTGCCCCGTTTAAGCCATTGGAAAAAAGACAAACTGTCATTACAAATACAAATTATGTATCTATCTCTGCTGTTGTACTCGTAGCTGTATCCAAAATCCAACCTGCAGTGGCCGACTACAAAATAATCCTCTTTTATCCCCATAACCCCCCCCTTGTAACAAATCTGCCAGGGGCGTAGCTTCCTCTAGGCACTGTAGGCAAGCAAATATGGGAAATCTATTTATTTGATTGTATAATTGTTGCATGAAATTGAAAACATTATGTCAAAAGGTGAAATCGCCCATGACAAGCAATGACAATGATTTCATAGGAAGTCTGCATGTGGGAAAATGTTTTAAAAATACCATATCAGAACAGAACAGAATTAAGATTTTTACATCATGTGATTTACAACAGATGTAGACACTTTTTGTTTTCTGTTGTAAGTATATCGTTTATCACCAAGAACGTAAACAAGATCTACTACGTCCCTGTATATCACTGTTAGTCAGGTTTCTGTACTCGAAATGCGGTTTTATATTTTGACTGCGATCTCACCGGCTGAATTTTTTAATTAACAAACATAAAATTAAAATTAAAAAACGCAGATATTGATAATAACTTACCAGTTTATGACCCGTTTTCTTCGGTTTAGTCAGAAAATTTTCTCTGGTTTGATATAACTGTCAAATGCCCAAGTTGCTAAAAATAGTCAGTGATGTGATGTGTATCAGCTGATCACGTCATGGAAATCCATTGACTTTCAGATAAGGAAATCCAACTCGCTTTTCAAGGAACAAACTCTTCAACTATATAGTTGACCAAATTATTACAAATCATAATGTTTACCTACCTTTTAAAACGTGCTCATAAAAGTATTACCGTTCATGGTCACCATCTGCTTTCCTTTCAAAAATAGTTCATGTTTCCCAAAATATTACAGTTTCGGTTTCGCTGCCTTTTCGGTATAACTCTTTTTTCTTCATTTCTTATTGTGCAATGCTTTTCGAATCTAAATGCTCCTGTTATATGTACAACATGAATGTCAATAAAAAAATATATTTGCTTTATGAAGTAAGATTGTTTTGTTATGGAAATATACGGACAAAACATATAGAAAACTATTTTCAGATTATAGGTTACATCCGAGTTGAAAATCCGAACTGTAGATTTAAATATGGCACGTACTGACTACGTAATCAAAGTACTGAAAGTACCGGTAACGAATTATTTTGAAAATGTAATTTATAATTGCATTTGATCATGTTTTCTGTTTGTTTTAAACTTGTTTTAAAACTTAGTCGTTTTTTAGCTCGACTATTCGAAGAATATGAGAGCTATTACAGTCACTTGTGCGTCGCGTTGCAACTTTGGTTAAAGTTTTGGCATGCAAGGCTTTTTCTCACAAACCACAGATGCTATTGCTTTGAAACTTCACACACTTATTGGACATCATCAAATGACATTGTAGGACATGTCCCATAACTCTATATCAGATTTTAACACAATTATGTGCCTTTTCGGACTTAGAAATTTTAGTTTTGCATGCAAGGCTTTTTCTCAAAAACCACAGATGCTATTGCTTTGAAACTTCGCACACTTATTGGACATCATCAAATGACATTGCAGGACAAGTCCCAATACTCTATATTAGATTTTGACACAATTATGCACCTTTTTGGACTTAGAAATTCTGGTTAAAGTTTTGCGTGCAACTACATTAAGAGTCCATATCTCTGTATTTACTTTACGCATTGAATTGAAACTTTATACAACCATCACACCTATGTATATTATCAAGTAAAATAACTCTATCCTGCATTTACTGCAAGTTGCAGCCCTTTTATAATTCTGGTTAAAGTTTTGTGTGCAACAACATTAAAACTCCATATACTAGTAATTACTTGAAGCATTGCATTGCAAATTCTGGACCTTTTTTTACTTAGAAATTCTGGTCAAAGTTTTGCGTGCAACAACATTAAGAGTCCATATCCTAGTATCTACTTGATGCATTGCATTGGAACTTTATACCACCCTTCCTTACCATCACACCTATATAAACAATCAAGTTTGATAACTCTTTCCAGCATATAATGCAAATTCTGGCCCTTTTTTTACTTAGAAATTATTGTTAAAGTTTTGCATGCAAGGTACTTTCATGGATATATAGAGATTATTCAACTTATTTTTTGAAAGATAAGAATATAATTCACGAGCCGTCTCGTGAATGGGAGTGACGTCACGAGTGGCTCCTCCCATTCACAAGACGGCGAGTGAATTATATTCTAATCTTTGAAAAAATGAGTTGAATAATCTGTTAATTACATTATTTTCGGATGAGGCGTGGCCATGGGAAAAAGAGAGGTGCACACATGCGCAATTGTGTAGTAGATTATAACACTGGTGTGTAATAACAATAAATCAACGATTATGAATTTTCTTTCACCGAGATATCCTTATCTTTGATGGATAGAAATGTAATAAATATCAGAAACCACTAAATATATTGCCTTGAAACTTCATTCATGTCGTCCGGTGTGTCAGACAGTCAAGTTAGATAACTCTTGTATGAATTATGTACACATTATGGCACTTGTTTGACTTTTAAAATTTGGTTAAAGTTTTGCATGCATGGCACGATCATGCACATATCTCATTTACCACTCAGATATTGATTTAAAGCTTCAATATAGTCTTTAAAGGTATCAAACAATCAGATAAGGTAACTCCTGGCTGAATTTATTATAAATTATGGCCCTTTGTGAAGTTACAATTTTGGGTTGAAGTTTTGCTTGCTAGGCCTTTTCTCACAAACAGCAGATGCTATTCAAACAAGACTTATCCAACTTGATTTATAGTTCTATACTATCAAGCCACTATCTCAGTAACAACTGTTGTCTATAGTATCAAATGGCCAAATAGTCGAGCATGCTGTCTTGCGGACAGCTCTTGTTAGACAATCTAGTCTAGTTCATGATTATAAATAATCTTTGTCCATGTATAGTCTAAAAGAGACATTTTCATCGTTTGAAAGGTTTGTGGGGCAGACTTTCTTAATGTGTGATTATTTGCTTATAGTTTCATGTTAATAGTCAAAATTTCTTAAGATTCAAATTACTGAGGAACTTGTATGTTGATCAATACATTGTGGCAAATGGAGAATAGCTCATTATGAGCTAGTTTTCCTTTGATAACATAATATGTTCACAAGTGGAAATGTTCAATATATACTGTTATATACTGGGTGTATACGGATAATTGTGAAAAATTTATGGGTAAAACAGGATTTATTTAAAAAAATAAACACGCATAATGTAGTAGCATAACGGTTAAAATATGCTAGACGCACTGTTGCATACTATGTTTCTTACTTTACCCTTTGAGTAAAAACTTAAAATCACAACAATCAAAATTTGGAAGCAATATAGTAAAAATTGAGATTATCTAATTTTGCTTCATTTGTTTAAAGATTGTTTCATGGTTTGTTAATTAACCCCCTTTCCACATACAACATATCTTTGCAAAAAAAGTATAAAAATCTCTATAAATGGAGGTATAATACATGGAAAAGGGGAAGAAAATATTATGGGGAAATTGGAATTGCTTGCATTGAGCAAGTTCTACTTCAGTCAAAATGTGTTCTAAAGATGTCTGCAGCAATGTCACCAGAAAGCCTCTACATGGGGTAAAGGCTTTAATATCTGAAATGTGCAAAAACATTCTGCAACAATTTAACGTTAAAAATGTGAAAAGTATGAATACATAAATATGTTATAAGTGTCCCAATACTGTAATGGTATGAATATATGATTTGCTGATCCCAGATAAATTAAATGCATCACGACATACATGTTGCAGATGGTAACAAAAATAGAAAATGACAAACATACTTAACCCTTTCCCACAAATAGACGCTTTTCTTGATAAAACAAGCATTTTGACGCGCACCTTTTTGACCGAATGGCTGATAAATATAAATGAATGGTCTATAATTAGAACATCGTTTTCAAATTGGAAACGGAGACAAAACGGTGAGATTTCCCTGTGTGCGTTTAAGTGTTAATTGTCATTTTATTTTTCTGCTGTCATCTTAAGGAAACAAATAAAAATGCACAAGGATACTTCCACAAATCTGTTGGCATCTCTGTGATACAGAGCTCCAGATAATTACTTGGGTCAAATATGTTTCACTCCCTAAAATAATTATTAAAGAGTGAATCACTACAGTTAGCCCATCACCCCAAAATAAGGAAGATCGACATGTTTTTAACTTATGTATTATACTTCTAACATTAAATAGGCATTCCACTGCCTATGTATCCATGTAAAATTAAAAACTCTTAACAATATACACTTGCTGTGTATCCATAAACACAAGAGTCAATTTAATAGAGAGAATTGCTCATCATAATGACAACATGTTGATGATACTGCAGCAGGAAGCATTATTAGAAAGTGAAAAATTGCTCAATATAATCATTTGTTCCTTTTACTGCACTATTTTGAATTTACAATTTACTTTATAGGCTAGGAAAGATATTCCATTATTTAGGTAAACGTCAAACAAATTGCAATAAAAATGTTTTCACTGCAATGCATTTCAGTGAGGTCCCCTCAATGGCTACCGAAAAGTCCGAAAAAATCCAATTAGTGGAAGTGTGCCTAATTTGCATAAATCCAATATGGCTGCTATTTCGAGGATTTTCACCTAGATCGAGTTGCATTTCTTATCATAGGTAGATGTTGTGGCACTTATAAGCACAAATTTCACACTTATATGAATGTACTATGTTTTATAAATCATATACAGAGGCATATCTTGTTTAATTGTGCATCGCAGTATTCATAAATCCAAAATGGCCGCCAATATATTAAGATTTACACATAGGTTTTGTTTTATTTTTCAACTTGTAGAGCTGTTTTGGCGCTAATAGAGTTGGAAAAGTGATCTGCTGTACATTTTATAGCAACTAAAATACCCATATACTACATGTACATCATACACCTCAAACAAACCCCTCTGCACACCCACACCCACACAGGCCAACATGTAATGTATGTTCTATTAATCACCTTTGCAGATGACGATGTTATTTCATTATGCATGCTCTAGATAAATATATTTTAATACGCAACACAAATATCATGTCATTTTATATTAAAAAAACAAAACAAAAATTAAATCCTCAGTTCTAACACTGGATTGGTTTTCAGTGCAACAGTTTACTTTAGAGAGGTGAGAAACTTTCTTGATAGCCGATCTATGCAAGGCAAGCTTACACACGAACCTAGTTGTTGATTTGATACTGTTTGTACTATAGTTGTAGTAGGGATTGATATGGACACACCAGTTCGAAGGAAAACAACATGAATCTGATAAAAGGTAAATTTAGCTATTTGATTAATTTTAGGCTAGCTACATGTATAGTAGTAGACGATGAAAGTACTAAGGGTAGCTCCAATGCTTTATGGACCTTAGCCGCGTCATTCGATAGCTCAGTTGGGCTCTTCGAAGGCGTTTGACAAAAAAATATGGAAATTCATACAGGTTTTGATAGATCTAGATCAGGGGGTCTTGACTAGGCTGCCTTACTAATGTTTTAGTGTCAGTTTGTCAAGCCCAAAACGATTCTGTGAGCATCATTCCTCCCATACACTCTCCCGTTTTGTGTATAATTTAAAGAAAGCTATTATTCTAGTCAAGTGTCAGCATTAGTTTAGAGTCACTGAAGTGCTCTTGTGCATTTTTTTTCTGCATAAATGACAATATATCTGTTTTAATTTTATGCAGGTTCCACTGGAGAATAGACACCTTAAATCTGTAGAATAGAAACCCTCATTTCAAGTTGGGACATCCTCCACATAGAAATGCAAGATGGGCACCCTTCAACTGTAGAAATCAAGCAATATTAGACATATTAGACATCATCTAGCTGTATAATAGATACCTTCCAAATTTACACTAGGCACCCTCCTCCAGAGTGTACAGAATTCACAGCTGAAATTTCATTTATCTTAATTGTATATTTGGTGTCATATCATTTGACTTTTATTAAGCATTTACACCATGGAGTGCTGTTGTTTTTGCAATCAATCATTGAGTGATGGAGGGCCTACAGTTGAGCTAGGAGCTAAAGGCAGTGATGGAGTGAATCGTGCAAGCGAACAGCGTGAAAGCAATATAAATGTAAATCCTGGACAAGTTGTACATGTGAAATGCCGTCGAGACTTCTGTGAACCAAGTAGAATCGCTAAAGGGGTAGCATCAAAACTTGTTAAAGTTGAAGAAGAACGTACAGGCCTTCGTTCACTCCAACCACCCTTCGATTTCAGAAAGCACTGTATATTCTGTGGACAACCTGCCAAGTATGACGGGAAAAGGCGAGGATTCGACGTTATCCCTGTCAGAACCAAAGAATTCCAGGACTCTGTTACACAGATATGCATACAAAGAAATGATATTTGGTCCCAAATTGTGTCTGGAAGACTTGCGTCTATCAATGATCTACCCGCAGCTGATGCTGTATATCATAAACAATGCATGGTGAACTTTAAAACTGAAAAACAAATACCAAAGGTATATTCTGTGAGCACAAGCACTTCCAAGAAGGCTAAAATTGGCCGACCTAAAGAGGAGGTGAAATTGACTGCATTCTTAAAAGTAGTTGAGTTCCTGGAGGAAAATGATGAGGAACAAACTACAGTAGTTGATCTTGTTAATAAGATGCAAGAGTTTTTAATGGATACAGATCATGAGGCCTACAGTGTGGTATACATGAAAAAGAAAATACAGGGGCACTTTGGTGTGAGAATCGTTATAACTGAACTGAACGGAAAGCATGATGTAGTTACATTTCGTAGCACAGTAAGTGCTATTCTGTATGAATTCCACAAGCAGCCAAAGAACAACACACCAGAGCAGGAGAAAATGAGGATCATAAAGACCGCTGCCTCGCTCATAAAGAATGACGTTAAGTTAAAGAACATTGCAAGTGACGTTTACCCAACTCCTGCCGAAATGTCATCTACAACTGCTGCACTTGCATACCTCCCTGATTCTCTGCAAGTGCTATTAAGGAACATGTTTGTTGGCAAAAAGGTAGATGTGAAGCTGGCGTCTATTGGCCAAGCCATTATGCACGCAATACGGCCAAGGGTTCTCCTTGCTCCTCTCCAGCTTGGACTTGGAATACAAATGCATCATCAATTCTCATCTCGCTTTCTGATCGACACACTGCATGCGCAATGCTTCTCATGCTCTTATCAGGAGGTTAAGAAATATGAAAGAAGTGCAGCAGTTTCTCAAGGAACTGAACTACCAGGCTATGAACCAGGAGAATGCATTCAGTATATTGCAGACAACGTCGACCACAATATCGACACTCTTGATGGATCAGGTACTTTCCACGGAATGGGCATCATAGCTACCAAAACCCCAGGGACAAAGTGCTGTAAGCCTGTACCTAGAGAAACGATATCCGCTGAGGACATTGCTGCTGTTGGACGTATCAACATTGAATACTTCAAAGTATCTAAAACTGTACAACCACTGGTCTACCAGCCGATTGTGAATTGGGGAACAGAAGATCCAACATCCAACCTTGATGTGTTGTGGAAGACATCTTTACTCCTGCGGTCCCCAAGGCCTTCCTGGTCCGGAACGATGCAGATGGTAAACAAGGGCAACTACCCTGGACAGTCATCTGTTATGTTTCTCCCCATGATTGACATGAATCCTAGTGATCCATCCTGTGTCTACTCCACTCTGCTTTTTGTGTGTACCCATGCTAAACAGTATAATACTACACCTGTTCTGACTTTTGATCAGCCGCTATGGTGGAAGGCACTCACAATAATCAGAAGCCAGCCAAGTGACAGTGACTTGAAGCAGATCGTTCTGAGACTTGGAGGATTGCACACTGAAATGAGCTTCCTGGGAAGTATAGGGCATTTGATGACGGGCTCTGGACTCAATGAACTTCTTGAAGTAGTGTATGCCAGCAACTCTGTGAGCCATATGCTGGGTGGAAAAGCAATTTCTAGAGCTGTGCGGGGTCATTTGCTTGTTGATGCTGCGCTAAATACCATGCTGATAGCAGACTTGTATAACGTACATCTGCCAACTACCGAGGAGAAACCTCCGGAAGTTCCTAGTGGGGAGGATCAACAACCAGGTGTTCCATGCGGAGTAGCTTATTTCGGGGAGCAGCCTACTAAAGTTCCCTCTGGAACAACTACTAACGAACAGCAGCTTACTGATCTTCATTGTGATGTAGCAATTGAGGAAGAGCAGATTCCTGAAATTATTTGTGATGCAGCACATGTAGAACAGCAACCTCCAGAAGAGGTATATGGAGTAGCAAGTGGGGAAGATTATTTTTCCGAAGTTCAGTTTCCTTGTGGCACAGAAGTAAATGAACCTGCAACAGATACAAGGAAGGAACAAGATATCAAAGAAACGGATTTGGGAGAAGCACAACAACTGTATGATAGACTCTTGTCTGCCACAGCATTGGTAGATGAAATATGCTCCTCTGAAGTCATTAAACAAATTCTTAGGCAGATAAAGGCCAAGAAGGAGACCATGACCACACGAACAGCAGTTCTCTGGTTGCAGTATATGGACATGATAGATATTTTGCGCAAGTTTATCAAAGCTGAGAGAACTGGAAACTGGGAGCTTCATCTGCAGGCTATCCATGATATGCTACCATATTTTGCCGCTTCTGGACACATCCTGTATGCTAAATCTGCCTATGTCTACTTGCAAATGATGCGTGAATTACCACACGCGCACCCGGAAGTCTACAGAAGATTCCGAGAAGGGTATCACGTAGTTAGGAGAAGTGATCGCTACTGGGCGGGACTGTCTACCGATCTCATCATAGAACAGGTTTTAATGAGAAGTTTAAAGACAAGCGGTGGCCTCACAAGGGGCAGTGGCATGTCCGAAATCCAACGTACTGTTTGGCTTCTGTCAATGCCAATATGTGCAGAAGTAAACGACGCAATGCAAGAGCTTACTAATGCTTACTTATTTACAAGTGAGCAACACAAAGATGCATCAAGTGCCAGACAGAGTAGGGATGTTAGCGACACGCTAGAAATACTGAACTACCTCAGTCAACGTAATCCATTCAGTCCAGATACTACTCTGCACAGTATAGCAAATGGAATGACTGCAGATAAAACTGTAAATGTAGACCAATCCAAAGACGTCGGTAACAAGATACTGAACTCCATGGCTGGAAAGAAAGTAAGTGGATGAACATTCATTCAAAAGAAGTGATCAAGCAGTGGACTGCTGTTAAGATCGGCGATGAATCTGTTCATGTGGACCCACAACTCCTTTTCCAGAGACTGGTCATTGTCAGTAGAGAACGTGAAGATACTTTAGCGTCAGTTTTCAGCTACGAGTTATGCAGTCACCCCCCTGCCCTGTTTGAATCATCATGTCTACCCCTAGAAGCCGACAAACCAGTCCTAGCAGATGCACTTTGGAAGGTGTTTGAACATGAGCTGACACAAGAGCAGACACTACCCAGTGGTAATGTTCATTACGTTTTGGATGGCGGTGCTCTTCTTCACCGTTTTCCTTGGCCACGTGGGAGTACTTTCAACAACATATGCCAGCTATATGTCAATTATGTCAGCAGCAAATATGGAAGGCCAACAGTTGTTTTTGATGGCTATCAAGGCGGTCCCTCAATCAAGGATGCAACACATCTTAGACGATCAGGAGGTTGTCAAGGCCTGACTGTCAACTTTGCAGAGGACATGGTAATCAATTCCAAGAAAGATGAATTTCTTGCAAACGAGGTTAACAAGCAACGCTTCATAAACCTACTCAGTTCCAAGCTCGAAATGCACGGTTGCACTGTACCTCATGCAAGAGGAGATGCAGATCTCTTAATTGTAACTACAGCAGTAGAAACAGCTAAGTTTAAAGACACAGTTCTTGTCGGGGATGACACAGACCTTCTCATCTTGCTGATCTTCTACGCTGATCTGAATGCAAAGGACGTCTTTTTTGCACCTGAGCCAAAGGCAAACTCCAAAAAGAATCGAACATGGAATATCAAACAGCTGAAGGAAACTCTAGGAAGTAGTGTGTGTGGCGACATTCTCTTTGTCCATGCGCTTCTGGGCTGCGACACAACGTCTCGCATATTCGGACTAGGGAAAGGCGTAGCACTGAAGAAAATCATGAAGATTGACTACTTCTGTGAGCTTGCCAAGGTGTTTAGTCAGCCAGCATCAGAACTGAAGGAGACCATTATTACAGCAGGAGAGAAGGCACTTATATGCATGTATGGTGGTGACCCAACAGAAGATCTAGATTCTTTGAGGTACAAAAGGTATTGCGTAAAGGTATCATCAATCTCGTCTGCCTTAGAAGCAAAGACTTTGCCACCAACTTCAGCAGCAGCAAAGTTCCACAGTCTGCGTGTGTACTATCAGATACTAGAATGGAAAGGAATGGCAGACGACCTGACACCGGGAGACTGGGGTTGGCATGTCACGGATGGGAAGTATCTTCCAATACAAACTGATAAACCACCAGCACCAGCATCACTCCTTAAAGTCATCAGATGTGGATGCAAGAAAGACTGTGCAACCAAGAAATGCACGTGCCGGAAGTATGGCCTCCAATGTTCAACAGCCTGCACTGATTGTCGTGGCACTAGTTGCACCAACTCACCACCACCAGACCTAGAACTTGATGCTACTACTGACCAGCGTGCCGCATAAATGTATGTTTTTTGGAGACTACTAACTGTAATAACAACTGAACTGAGATTTTAAACCAATAAAGACATATTATAGTTGCTCTGGATTGCATTGTAATGTGAGAATTAAAATTCATGCAAATCAACCCACGGTTTGGATATGTATGTGTTTATGCAAACTAAAGAATATGATATATTTGAAAATTTAAGAATATTTTACAACATGAATAAGTTTTGTTCTCTACACAAAAGATGCTTTAATTGGCAGCCATTTTGAATTTATGCAAATTAAGACACTCAATTAGGCATATGAAACCTTGTGCAAAGTGAAGCATTCTTGAAAATAATATTTTAGACATTCAAAGTACACTAAAAGTATTCTAAAAGGTATGTAAGGTATGTAAGGTGAACATTTTGGCTAAATCTAGGAGAAAACAGTATAATTGGCGGCCATTTTGGATTTATGCAAATTAGACACACTTCCACTACACGGATTTTTTCGGACTTTTAGTATGTCATTTTGGGGACCTTACTTAAATGCATTGCAGTGAAAGAAATTTTATTGCAATTTGTTTGACCTCAAAACACAATATTCCTAGCCTATTAATAAACATTTTATTCATGTTTATAAATCTTGTTTAATTACCTCCCTTTAACTACTTAAGTATACAATGCATTCCATATGCAACGTCATTATATAATGAAATCAATTGTTTGTACAACTTCAAATTTGTCCAAAATGCTTGCTTTACTAAAGGTAATGTTAAATGTTCTTACTTGCTTACTTACTTACACCTAACAGACCCTTCCGATGGGTTAAAGTTGGGGGAAACCTTTTCGTGATGTTTTCTTTTAATTGGCTGTTGCTTATTTACCACGTCATCAATTATATGATTAAAAACGTATTCTGCTATTGCAGAACTCGGAAGTTCTTCCATTTTGATATATTTTAATAACGAACCGGGTTTAATTGGTTGTGCAGACGGATCTTTTTCGCCCGCGAGCAGACATTATTTGTCTTCCTTATTTGTGTATCAATTCCGAAGCGTGAGAACTCGTTGTTCCGTAAGAACTGCACATACCGGTGAAGTGTCAAAATTAAATACGGTGTTAGGGTAATTAATTCAACCGCGATTATATTTAACGATCGGGATTTCTCTGGAAAATGCGTCACTTTCATCTTGTCTTACGATTGAAACGACGCACAGAAAATGTTTTGTATTCGTTATTCCGTGTTTAAATGCGTGATACGACGAACAGAAAATATTTTCATTTCTTTTTTCCTGTATTTCAATGAGTGATCATGTATTCACGCACCTTATCTGGAGCTCTACAGATACATTGCTCTACAGCGTTGTGTCGAAGGTCAGGTTTACTAGCGTTACATAATGGGCACCTGTTAACTACGTCACTCACTGGTCAATGGGCGTACAACTCAAAATTCATACATGCCTACAGACACATGAAATATATGCCTTTATTATTAATTTGATATTCTCTTGAGAATTGATTCTCTGTGTTGATTCGATAGTTTAAATATGCTTCACTTCATTGAAATAACACATCAAAGTGATGCAATATCGGAAAAAATACTAGGACTATTTTCAGCAAAGGTGTAGTTTAACGGAACGCGGAATTGTAAAGGTCAAATCTCATAGCGATCGGGTTAACTCATATATTTTTTGAGAAAAAATAATTCGTTAAAAATAACCTGATCATACTAATATAAAATCATGTCGATACTCAATAATATATAAGATTTTTTTTTTATAATAATATTCTCAATATGTGATACACTCCTTATAAATACATTATTTATATGTCTCCAGTTTAGCATGAAATTAATTAAAAGACTCCCACATAATAAATCCAGATGAAAGGTCTGATCATTTTATAATCCAGCCATATACTATTTGCTATCCCAGGTAAGCAGTGTTTGTTTTGTGAAATTTACTTCTTTCTATAATTTGCCATTTTAGATGCAAGGCATGTAACCCTATTTACAACTAATCTGCAGTAGACGACTTTGAAAACATCTTGGGAAAAACATGAAAATCTCCATAAATGGGAGTTGAATTAAAATAGATTTCACAACATTGTTGCAAACAAAAGGAGAAATTGCTCATTATCAGAATTTTTTCCTTTTGTCACAATGTTTGCAGAGGTTAACTGCTGTAGAGGCGTCAGAAAGCGTCTACATGTGGCCTTTCCTATGACTACAGTGCTTATACAAATCAATGGTATATGGGATGACAAGTACTTAAATAAATGTAGTGACTGACACATATTTCCCACACCCTTTTAACTATTGCTAAGTCATGGACCATAAGTCTGCTGTAACTGGGGTTTTCCAAATACCAAACTCCACATGCTGGTATACATTCTCATAAAAGTATGAAGCATAAAACTATTTGAGATAAGGTGTTTTGCAGTTTACCATTATCTCGACAGTATTTCACATTGCGATGCCCAGCTAACTGATGATGGAGGAAGACACTGCATGCACAGAGGCACCAAGATTGAACCCAAGACGTCATGCTAGCCAGCTGGAAGGCTTCCTCGCATGAAAAAATCAGATGTGCCCTGGGATTTAAACCCACAGCGGTGATAGGTGTGACACAATGTTTCCACACTCTATAATCTAGTTCAAACTACTGTATGTCAATGGCCATATCTCTGTTGTAACAAGGCTTCGGCCAATACAACATCACAGATTTATGATCTTAAATTAATTACTTTGGAGATATTTTCAACACAAACTTTGTAACAAGCATACATACAAACGGACAGACAATTCTGCCAAAAATAAAAGGTCAATTATAATGTATCCTCCATTAGGGGGGGTATCCTAAAACCTTAATTAGATATTTGAGCCTGTCCATGAGAAAATGTGCAAGACTCAGATTAGCCAGTGCATCAGCTGTCTGATCTAGATCAACACTGTTCACACATTTCTTATGCAAGCTTAACCTGTGCCGTACTTGCGCCATTTGCATGGAAAAATCCAAACGACTGAACCCTCTCATTACAGGATTCAAAACCTCAACCTTTGGTATGAGAGGCCGACACTCTACCGATGCACCTCTGTCTTCCATGCAATGGTTGATAGATGATGGATAGGGATGCATATTAGTTTAACCCTCTCCCTCATATAGACGCTTTCTGACACCTCTGCAGCAGACGCCTTTTTTGAAAACATAGGGACAAAAGAAGACATTGCTCAAAACAAGCAATTTCTCCTTTTGACACAATGTTTTCCACATAATGTCATAGGTTATCCATTCAATTATAGATATTTTCCATTTTTTGAAAAAAATATGTTCAAAGTCCTCTGCTGCAGAATAGTCGTATGAGGGAAAGGGTTAACAAACATTTAAAACTTTCCTACATCTCACAAGTCTGCAGCATACATCTTTGAAAACACCTAGTTAAAAATGTAAGAAATCTGTCTTAATGAAAGTGTTATTTAAACTTTCATTTATTTCATTTATAGAGTGTCCATATTTTTGCTTGGATGGTTTAACCCTTTCCCTCATATAGACGCTTTCTGACGCCTCTGCCTCAAAGTCGTCTGCTGCAGAATTGTTGTAATATGGAAAGGGTTAAAAGTCGCGTGCAGCTGATTTGCTGTATGTGAGAAAGGGTTAACCCTTTCTGACGCCTCTGCAGCAGACGGCTTTTTGAAAACATAGTGACAAAAGAAGAAATTTAACAAAACAAGCAATTTCTCCTTTTGCCACAATGTTTTCCACTCTTAGTCATAGGTTATCCATTCAGTTATAGGGATTTTCTATTTTTTGACATAATATGTTCAAAGTCGTCTGCTGCAGAATTGTTGTGATATGGAAAGGGTTAAAATATTGAAAATACGTAATGATTTAATAAAGCTTTTTTTGTTGTTATTGATTCTTCAGCAGTAGAAAGATAATTACTAAATTATTTCAAACATGCTATTGATATTTTCAATCAAATTTATGTAACTGACGAAAAGAACATGTTTTTTTTAACCCTTTCCCTCATATGACAATTCTGCAGCAGACGACTTTGAACATATTGTGTCAAAACATATGAAATCTCTATACTTTAATGGATAACCTATGACTAAAAGTGGAAAACATTGTGACAAAAGGAGAAATTGCTCGTTTTGAGCAATTTCTTCTTTTGTCACAATGTTTTTAAAAAGCAGTCTACATGAGGAAAAAGGTTAATCAACATTTATCAGTTGAAAATACCAGGCTGAAATATAATGTATTTGACTAGTAAATGTATTTGGTAATGTTTTTGATTAGGGCTATGTATATGTGATGCATCTAGGGAATTGGGTGTCATGTCTGGAGTATGTGTAGACCGGAGTGACCCTCTGCATACACACACAGTCTCATCAGCTTCTTTTCTGTCTGATTGCATGTTGTGTAGACCCAGATGTGAGTTTTGACATGGAATATTTTAGATTCTAAACGAAGTTCATTACTTATTCCTTGTTCCCTTTAACCTTTTCCCAAATACAGCAAATGTGCAGCAGATGACTTTGAAAACATCTTGGCAAAAATGTGAAAAATCTCCATAAATAAAGGTATTATAATTGAACTAAGTTGAAAACACTTTTGCAAAAGGAGAATTGCTCGTATTGAGCAATTTCACCTTTTGTCACAGTGTTTTCAATAGTCGTCTGCTACAGAGGCATCAGAAAGCGTCTATATGTGGTAAAGGGTTAAGTGTTTGTGAAAAAATAATACTATCATGTTTCAATTATTTATTGTTAAATGATACAACTTATGTCCTTTTAAACCTTTCCCACATAATTATAGACGCTTCCTGACACCTCTGCAGCAAACGACTTTTGAAAACATTGTAGCATAATGAGCAATTTCTCCTATGCCACAATGTTTTCAACTCTATTCAATAATAAAACCCTTATTTATGGAGTTTTTTCACGTTTTTTGCCAACATATTTAAAAAGGCGTCTGCTGCAGATCTGTTGTATGTGGAAAAGGGTTAAATATGTATTTGTACATAATATAAATAATGACCCTTTCAAATGTTTATGTCTATGGAACAAAACATTGTGTAAATAATACAAGTCATGTCTCTTTGAACAGTTTATGTCTTAATATGTCTTTTTTCAACTGTTTATCAGAAAATAATACAACTTATGTATTTTAAGATTTCTAGAGTTTAAATAAACAATTCATAAACCTTTAAACTGTTTATATGTTATTAGACAATTCATAACACTTTAAACTGTTTATATGTAAATAATACAAATCATACATATTTGAAGTGTGATCATGTGTTAATTATACAATTCATGACATTTTCAACTGTTAACCCTTTCCCTCATATGATAATTCTGCAGCAGACGACTTTGAACATATTTTGTCAAAAGATAGAAAATCTCCATGATTGAATGGATAACCTATGACAAAAAGTAGAAAACATTGTGGCAAAAGGAGAAATTGCACGTTTTGTGCAATTTCTTCTTTTGTCGCGATGTTTTCAAAAAGCCGTCTGCTGCAGAGGCGTCAGAAAGCGTCTATATGAGGGAAAGGGTTAATATGTAAATAATACAAATCATGAACTGTCCAAATGTTCATTTGTAAATAATACAAATTATGTTTTATCTTTGATGTGTGCTCATGTGTTAATTTTACACTTTTAACTGTTTATAGGTAAATAATACAATTCATGACACTTTCAACTGTTCATGTATTAATAATACAATTTATGACACTTTCAACTGTTTAAGAATAATACAATTCATGACACTTTCAACTGTTTATAGGTAAATAATACAATTCATGACACTTTCAACTATTCATGTATAAATAATACAATTCATGACACTTTCAACTGTTCATATGTAAATACAGCCTAACCTCTGTGACGTGAACATGGGAAAGCTTGAACACCATCGAAAACTTGAACTCATCTCTCAGTCCTGACCAAAACCTTATACATTTCAAGTTGTTCTACCACAGAAAGCTCAAACACCATCTCTTTGAACGCTCGAACTAAACTGCACGTCCCTTCGCGTCATTACAGTACACATTACACATGGATAGGTAGAACAGGTAAATTGTCACCTTTCAATCAACAGTTTTTTAAAGCTTTAATCAATCTCGTTAGCTGTTTGTTTTGTTGATCATGGCGGTTCGTGTTTATCACAATGACCATTCAATGATGTGTTTTTTATATAAATCTATGTTTAAGTTCAATTTTCAAAAATATTATTGTAAGCCCTGCAAGTTCAAGCCACCAAGGTTTGACTGTCATACAAATCATGTAATTTTTGCTAAACCCTATCCCACCTGTAGACATAGTTTGACGCCTTGAAAACATTATGGAGAAGAAGAAATTGCTTATAATGAACAGTTTCTCCTTTTGCCACAATATTTTAAAATCTATTTAGGATTTATACTTTCATAATAGAGGATTTTTCCTAATTTTTGGCGACATGTTTTCAAATTCTTCTGCTGCATATTTGTTGTATGTGGGAATAGCCTAATACAAATCATTACATTTTCAACTGTTTATATGTGAATAATACAGTTATGGCTCTTTCAACTGTTTATATGTGAATACTACAATTATGACACTTTCAATTGTTTATATGTGAATAATACAGTTATGGCACTTTCAACTGTTTATATGTGAATAATACAATTATGACACTTTCAATTGTTTATATGCGAATAATACAGTTATGGCACTTTCAACTGTTTATATGTAAATAAACAATTATGAATATTTCAACTGTTTATATGTAAATAATACAATTGTGACACTTTTAACTGTTTATATGTAAAGAATACAATTATGACACTTTTAACTGTTTATATATAAACAATACTCATTATTACACTTTCAACTGTTTATATGTAAGTAATAATATGCTCTGGATAGGCCTGTGTGTCATGAAATATGACAAACACTGACGGATCCTGCATGTTGTCGGTAACTGAATCATAAAGAATATCCGGTTTTCCCTTTATCCTAACTGGCGGGACAAGCATTCCGAAGACTCCCGTTTGGTAATGACCAATCAAAACGAGTGATCTGTACATTCTCTTGTGCCCTGTGGCAGGGTCAGGTCTTGCATAACTATTTCTATCAGGGTACTGAGATTTCACAGAAAAATAAACTCCATTTCCGAAACTGGTAGCTACAACGAACAATACAAACAAAAACAAGTTAATGTCGTATAGCAAGCAATACAAAAGTCCCCTACAGGACAAGGAAAGCACATTGTGTATTGTATGTGCATTTGCTGACAAAAACAGCAATGCACTGCATACATTTTGGATACAGTCCTATCCAATATTTCTCATTTCGACCTTTGACCTGTAAGTGTGACCTGGACCAGTTACGGGCCTGTGTCTTGTGCGCCACATGTTATCTCATCATGGCGACCATGTGTGCCCAGTACCTAGGAATTATGTGATGCATGGTTTTTCATTTTGACCTTTGATCTCTACGTGTGACCTTGACCTTTAAGGTACATGCCTGTATCTTGTGTGCCATATGTCACCTTATCATGGTGAACATGTGGGCCCAGTAACTTGGGAATCCTATGATGCATGGTTGAGATGCGGGCCGGACAAAGTACAGTCCTATCAAACAGGTCTCAAATGACCTTTGACCTCTAAGTGTGATCTTGACATTTGAGGTGCAGGCCTGGGTCTTCAGCGACATGCCACCTTCTGATGGAGAACATGTGTGCCTAGTAACTTGGGAATCCTATGATGCATGGTTGAGATGCAGGACGGACAAGGTACAGTCCTATCAAATAGTACTCATTTTGACCTCTAAGTGTGACATTGACATTTGAGGTATAGGCCTGGGTCTTGGTCTTGACATCGACGATCTGTCTCATTATAGTGTACGTTTGTGCCAAGTTTCATGGAAATCTTATGATGCATGGTTGAGATGCGGGTCGAACAAGGTACAGTCCTATCAAATAGTACTCATTTTGACCTTTGACCTCTAGGTGCGACCTTGACATTTGAGGTACAGGTTTGGGTCTTGTGCGTCACACGCTGCCTTATCATAGTGAACGGTTTGTGCCAAGTTTCTTTGAAATCCTATGATGCATGGTTGAAATGTTGGTCAGACAAGGTACAGTCCTATCAAACAGTACTCATTTTGACCTTTGAACTCTAAGTGTGACCTTGACATTTGAGGTACAAGCCTGGGTCTTGTGCGCGACACGCCGCCTCATCATGGTGAACGTTTGTGCCAAGTTTCTTTGAAATTCTATGATGTATTGTTGAAATGTGGGCCGGACAAGGTACAGTCCTATCAAATAGTACTCATTTTGACCATTGACCTCCAATTGTGACCTTGACATTTGAGGTACAGGCTTGGGTATTGAGCATGACATGTCGCCTCATCATGGTGAACGTTTATGCCAAGTTTCTTGGAAATCCTATGATGCATGGTGGAGATGCAGGCCGGACAAGGTAATCCTATCAAACAGTACTCATTTTGACCTTTGACCTCTAAGTGTGACCTTGACATTTGAGGTACAGGCCTGGGTCTTGTGCGCGACATGCCGCCTCATCATGATGAACGCTTAGAAATCCTATGATACATGGTTAAGATGCAGGCCGGACAATGTAAGGTGCGACTGACAGACAGACAGACAGACAGACAGACAGACGGACAGACAGACGGACAGACAGACGGACGGACAGACGGACAGACAGACAGACGGAATCGACCAAACCTATAGGCCCAAAGGGACTAATAACCAATTTGTTAATTATGCCTTCTAGATTCTTTTAAAATTATTGATTTCTTGATTTATTGATTGTAATTATGGGATTTAACCCTTAACCACATACAACAAATCTGCAGCAGATGACTTGGAAACATCAAGGCATCATAAGCACTTTCTCTTTTTCCAAAATGTTTTCAAAAACTATTCATTTATTAGCTCATTTACTGAGATTTTCATATATTTCTGCTGAGATGATTTCCAAGATATCGGCTGTAGTTTTGTTGTGTGTGGGCAATGGTTGTTACTTGAGACTTACCGTTTTTCCCACAATAACAATAACTCCTGTTGTAGCCATGAGCTGTAATATTTGCCACAGTATTCACATCAGTTCCATGCCAAAGCACATGCTCGTTCTTCATATTCTGGTTGTTACTGTCCATTAAACGACGTTTCGCAGCGTACTGCATGTACAAGGTCTTGTTTTGTATTCGGTTTATCTGATAAAAAATAAACATGCAAGTTATAAATTTCTATATATAATATCTAATGAACACATTTCATGATTTGTAATAAATTTCTTTATTAATGGAAGCCTGCTGTAGATGCATCTGCATATTGGGAAGAGTTAACCCTTTCCCTCATTCGACAATTCTGCAGCAGACGACTTTGAACATATTTTGTCAAAAAATTGAAAATCTCTATAATGACTAAAAGTGGGAAACATTGTGGCAAAAGGAGAAATTGCTCGTTTTGAGCAATTTCTTCTTTTGTCACTATGTTTTCAAAAAGCTGTCTGCTGCAGAGGCGTCAGAAAGTGTCTATATGAGGGAAAGAGTTAACAAATATGTCAGAATGAAATGGATAGAATATGCTGTCAACTTTTTTAACAAGAATTGAGGTGGTGAGACAAAAGTAGACATTGACATAGGCATTTAGTTTACAGTTTGTTTGTTGTTTTATTTGTCTGTATGGTATTTTAAGCCGATTTCAACAGTTTTTCAAATACATCACTCCGATTCCCCTGGTAAGTTACCAGTACTATTATCCTGACACCAGCTAGTCGGTCATAATACTTAACCCTGAGCGCCAAGGAGGGAAAGCCATTATTACCATTATTTGGTATGACACTACCACTACTATATTGAGGCGCTTAGTTTACAAAGCCTATGCAACAATATTGCTACACATCTCTGGTAGTTAAACAATGACAATAAAGGAGCCACAACCTGCAAGTCGGGCACCTTGTGACCAGTGTAGATCAAGATCAGCTGGAACATCCATGCAATCTGATCTGGCTCTGCGCTTTTTGCAATATAATCATAGAAGGTTCAAAAAATCTTCTGTAAAGCTGTATCATTTTGGATCCTAGGCTAGCATAACGAGCTGTCTCTCCTGAATTCTGCATTGTTCGACAACAAATTTGGTATTGGACAACAAATGGAATTGTTTAATTTTCAATGGAAGAGTAAACTCTGTGATACTAGGCTAGCATAACGAGCTGTCTCTTCTGTCTCTCCCGAATTCTGCATTGTTTGACAACAAATGGAATTGTTCAATTTTCAATTGAAGAGTCAACTTTGTGAAATTCGGAAGTTAAACGGTTGGTTTCTGTAGAAGACCGCGTAAATATAAATTATTCTTACTTCAATAACATTTGGTGTTTTTCCCAGTGTTTTTGTGAATTCAGCAAGAACGTCTTTGTACTCTTGCGATGAATCTGCAAGTTTCACCATCCGCAGATTTTCGTCTTTTCTCATGGTTTCCCAAGTCAAAGGAATTTCTGTACCAGTATATGACATTAGAGAAAAGGTTTAAATATAGATAAACTCCACTGTTGTCAACAAAGTTTCATGCATCCGCAGCAGAAGACTTTTTGAAAACCGTGTGGCAAAAGGAGAAATAGCTCATAATGAGTAATTTCTCCTTTTGTCACAATTATTTTAACTCTATTCAATAGTAATTCATTCTTTTATGGAGTTTTTCCATAATTTTGCCTAAATGTTGTCAAAGTCGTCTGCTGCAGATTTGTTGTATGTGGGAAAGGGTTAAAACATCAAAGGAAAAGCAAAAACTACTTATTTTGGGCAATTTCTATTTGTTCCACTTCATTTTTAAATCAACTCTCAGTCAGATAACTTCTATGTGAATGAAACATCTAAAGAGTCAACAAATATTTCATCAAAGTAAATGATGTATGTTAGATTTGAAATTGTTTTTCAACTGATTCGATTAATTTGAACAATCTTGGTAGAGGGTCAGTCAAGAAACATTCGTCTGACCATGTGAGCTAAAAATGGACTATTTTGATGGCCGGAAATATGTGCAATTGAGTTTAGAAATATGGGGTTGGTATATAAACACTTTCATTGTTGATTTTTTTTTTTAAATTAGACTTAAAAAATTGGTTGGGCAGCCAACAGTATACTCAGTATAGTACCTGGTCAAACATCGCAGGCTTTACAACATTGGTTCCAGCAGGAAGGGTTAGCAATAGCTAACGACAATTACTTGAACAATTGTGACGTGAACAACAGTCGTTTACCCAGAAGGTTCTGTGTTTAATAATGTAAACACCAACAAAAAAGCGTAAAATATTGAAATATTTCAAACTATCTGACCTTGATTTTTGAACTCATTACACTTTTAAAATAAACAATAAGTAATACTGTAAGGTCAGGGCTCCAAGGATGTGGTGGATCTATAGTTGTATCGTTTGATTGGTGTTTTAAACTGTTTTTAACATTATTTCAACAGTTGACTTATTCATGATTCCCGGATAAACAAACTGATACTAGGCTAGGAATGTGCCTTTCCCAAGGGACTCCACCATTCAAGCTGCGCCGAAACTGGGAATTGAATCCGGGACGTCCGGTTACAAATCCCCTTTGCTAACCACTTGGCCATGGCTGATTCCTCCTTAGTTATAACTTATCAAAGTACAAATTTAACTGAATCAGCACTCCAACATTCTTAACCCTTTTCACATACAACACATCAGCAGTAGACGAGTTTGAAAAAAAAAACCATCAAGACAAAAATATTGGAAATCTCTATAAATCAATATCCATGTATAGCTATTAAGAAAAGAGTTGAAAACATATTGGCTGAAGGAGAATTTGCATATTTTTAGCAATTTCTCCTTTTGCCACAATGTTTTCAACTTTATTCAATAACTGTATAGGGTTCAATATTTTATGTATCATTTACAGTGACATTTGTTAAATGTCGGAAAGAATGTTGCCAAGCTGGGAACTTACAACCCCTGGATTGACAGCGCACATCGCTACCGACGGAGCTACCTGGCCCCGGCCTGTTGCCTGTGAAGAATTATGAATGGAATACTGGTTCAAGATAGCCAGAAAATATGTTGGGTGTACTGGCCGCTATAATATAGCTGAAATACTGTTGAAAATGGTATTAAGCTCCAATCAATTTTAACCCTTTCCCATAACAACATATCAGCATCAGACTACTTTAATTGTTGGTATATTAACTGAAAACGTTTTCAAAAGTTGTATGCTGCAGATGTGTCAAAATGTGTCTATAGGTGAGAGGGTTAACCCTTTTCTACATGTAGACACATTCTGAAGCATCTATAGCAGACGTCTTTTGAAAGCGTAAAATATTTATTCAACCTACCCGCAATAAGGTCACGCCTAATAACCGGATAAACTTGTTTGGGTTGTTTAACATACAACATCAGCATCTGCTGCAGGTCAACCTCAAAATCCTCGTTCTTTGCATTGTCTGTCAACGTTATTTTTGCCTCTGTATTCTTGTATGCATTTTCAACTTTCATATTGTTAACATCTTCGAAAGCATTACTGGTGGAGCCGTCAATCCAGAACCATTTGACGACGTTTGTGAGCAGTTTTGCATGTTTCTTCTCGTGCACCCCTCTATCGAAGGCCCTGAGTTCCTGGTATATGAGGTCTTTCACTGGCATTACATTACCAATTAACCCTTGTATCTCTATACCACCCACGTCTTGGTCAATCTTAACCAGAACATTGTTCTTCTTGGCTACTGCTTGAATGCTGTCAATCTGAAAAGAACATTTTGTTGATCATTGTAACAAGGGAAATTTAATACCCTGAATAAAAAAAGATTGTTATGCAATTTCAGCAAATATCATGTGAAAAGGAGAAAAATGTATCCGAATGCAAAACGCTGTCACCAGTACAATTGGCAGTTTTCAATTGATACACTGCTGAAAACATTATGGAAAATAGAGAAATTCTGCTTTCAAATACTGCTTGTTTTCAGCCATTCGTAGATGTATTGACTTCCACATTTTTTTGTGGAGATTTGAAAAACTCTCGACAGCCATTTGAAACTTAATTCCAAAAAACCCGCCTTTCTCAGAAATGAAGAATGTTGCTTCTTATGCCTCATATGGCTTAAAACTGGTGTTGTGGAATGCGAATGCTGACTATAAAGAACCGAGTTTACCCCCCTATCACAGTCATACAGACAATTTCTGATGCCACTGAAGCACACAACGTTGGAAACAATGAGGCAAAATGAGGAGAAATTGCTTTTAATGAGCTATTTATCCTTTTGCAACAATGTTTTTAACTCTAACACAAACCTATACTTTCATTTACTGAGAATTTCCATGTTTCTGCCTAGATGATTTTAACTTTTCCTTCATTCATCAAATCACTTTAGCCTTATAAGCCCCGCCCCCCTGGCGGCCATGTTTTTCGACCAATCAACATGTTTGAAGGTATCTGATAGTGGGTTTCTACAAAATTATTTGAAAATCGACCTGACACTTTCGGAGGAGAAGATTGTTTAAGTTTTTGCAATAGCCATATAAGGCAAAATAGCAACGCCCCCTGGCGACCATGTTTTTTGACCAATCAACATGGCTTGAAGAAATCTGATAGAGGATCAAACAAATTGAAAATTGGCCAACCAGTTTGGTAGAAGAAGAATTTTTCGTTTCGTTGCCACGGAAACCAGAACTCTGCATGGATCCAAACATTTGAAGGAATTCTGGTGAGGTCATTGAGAGGATGCTTTCTGTGAAGTTTCATCCCAATTGAACCACTGGTTACTGAGGAGAAGCTGTTGACGGACGACGGACGATGGACGCATGAAAAAAGGCGATCACAATAACTCACCTTGAGCACTTCGTGCTCAGGTGAGCTAAAAAAAATTGATAACATTGTGGCAAAAGGAAACAATTGCTCGCTTTTGAGAAATTTCTCCTTTTGTCATAATGTTTTCAAAAGTCGTCTCCTGTAGATGCATCAAAATGTGTCCATAGGTGGGAAAGGGTTAATGTTGTCTGCAGCAGATTTGTTGTACATGTATGTGGGAGAGGGTTAAGTCTTGTACCTGCGCAGTATCCAGTTTGAGTACAGAAGGTTCGTCAATTGTTTGTGAAAACCAGTCATCATTCACCATTTTTTCCAATCGTCGATATGCATCGTTAATTTTGTGATCAGCATCCGCATATATTGTGAGGGAACATATGTCACTTCCAGCATCCGATTCATTATTAATTACAGAATTTTGAGCAGGAGTAGGTTTTGGAACAACAGCCGGTTTATCGGTTACTGAATAAAACAGGATATAAATTAAGTATAAGATTATTTTACATGGTATAAGATATTTCTTATCTATAGCTGTTTGTTATTCTACAATAATAGATCACAAGAGAAAGTTGATGCAAGGCATCAGTGTCGCCGGAAAAGACTGCATTGATTTATTTTTTTAACACACATGTATTCTTGACTTTCATTAATCTAAACATACACCTAATGTTTTCATAAGGACTAATTCCAGGATTTTTGAAATTCCACATACATCTACAAATGTCAGGATTTCTGTTGGTCAGGATTTTGGATGTTTTGTATTTGTCAATAAAACCACAAGAAATTAATACATTTTGGGATTTAAATCTACATGCAATAAAAAACTATTAAACCCTTTCCATGTCTGAAGCAACAATGAAAACCTTTAAATGCTTAAAACATTGAGAAAACGGTTAAATTGCTGAAGACATGAACTTCCAACTTTTTAATAATAATTATAATAAATATTTCACAGATGTTAAAATTTATACTCATATGTTTAAAAAGTAGACCACACTTGAAACAACATATCAGCTAAATTGTTTATCTAAATAGTTGATGCATACAATATATGTTTGGCGCAAGAGAAATGCCAGTTGCGAGTCCCATTACTATTTAATAGGTGTCAAGTATGAAATTAATTGGGTGCGAAAGAGCAGATTTTCTTTATTTCTAATCTAAATGTTTATCAGAGTTTGTTCTTCTCTTAATTTGTTTCAAGCCAAATAAACATTTAATATCACATATATTTAATCATTTAAGTTTGTAATATTAGCTATCTATCTGTAATAAGGTGTTTCAGCATTCTTTCGAAATGTTGACCCTCGAAACGAGTCGTAGTGTCAGACATCGAAGAAAGTGAACAAAAAAATCAGGCAAAGCTTTAGTGCATGTTTTATTCCACTGCATTCGAGAGAAAAAAGCATTTCTATAGTATCTTTCTTTCTCCTACATTCGACCCATGCACTCGTTTCGTGACGTTTAAGAAATCAATTTGTCGTGCAACATTTTTTGTCTGCATGAACAAGTCACTTTTCTAAGCTTTGTTTACATTTTGGCAATATGAAACTAGGTCGCGAACTGAGGAAAAGGCGTTTCTACGTTTACGACCGATAAACAGGCTTATATTTGATACATATTTTCACACAATATTTCTTATTTTTGTTTCTGTTACCAGTTTATGTTGATACTTATCTATTAAAAGGAGAATTCGACGTGATTTTCAAATCAATAGTCTGCTGCAAGCAGGTGCGCGTATGTAAACAAATTAGACTGTGCGACGTAAAGGTTTGTAGTTATCGCCTTTTGATTACATAGTTTATGAAAATAAAGTATCCCAGTCTAGCTAATAGGGACTGTTTTGTCTTCGTAAATAACACACAAAAACGTAAATGCCAGTCAAAATAAAGAAACTGCACACTTAAAACATCGGAATATTTATTTCATTTTAGATGTGTCATAACTTAGTGTTTTTAAACAAACGCAATTGTAATATGATCGAGACATTTAAAAAAATAATAATCTAATAATAACCCACCCTCCCATGTCATTTCCGAAAACCTATTAAAAATAGAAGTCGCGGGCTTCTGCCCGGCGACTAACAAGTACTTAATCATATTATTTATAAGCAAGTACTTTATAAGTCGAAAAAGAGTCATAATTCTTACAAAAACCTTTACTGAATTGTGCACTCTTGGCTGTTGGTGGAGGCAATGATGGTAAAAAGATTGTTGTAAGTGTTTAAGCTATATCTCTAATTGTTTTGAAAGAAATTGATTTGGTATAAATAAATTAACCAAAATTATAAATCGAAAAAGGGCCAGAATGCTTAAACAAAACTAGAAACACTAATGTACCTTGTCGGTTGATGGAGGTAATGATGATAAATAAGTATTGTAAGTGTATAAGCTAAAACACGAATGGTTTTGAAAAAACGTGGGGTGGTACAAAAAACTTAACCGAAATTCTAAGTCGAAAAAGGGCCATAATCTTACAAAAAATTGACAGAGTTATGTACTCTTGTCTGTTGATGGAGTTAATGATAGTGAATAAGTGTTGTAAGTTTCGAAGCCATATCTGTAATGGTTTTGAAAATAAGTAAATTGGTACAAAAATCTTAACCAAAATTCAAAAAAGTCAAAAAAGGGCCATAATTCTTACAAAAATATTGACAGAGTTATGTTCTCTAGTCTGTTAATAGAAGTAATAATGGTGAATAAGTGTTGTAAGTTTCAAAGCGATATCTTTAATGGTTCTGAAAAGAAGTAAATAGGTACAAAAGACTTAACCAAAATTCTAAGTAAAACAAGGGCACCAGTAAAACGAGGGTACCGCAAAGCGGATGCATCCCCTCGGTATTCAATTTAAAAATATGGCTTAAAATATGGCCAATGACCTAGATATTAATGAAACGGACAGCCGCGTTACTATATTCCCTCTCTAACTCCGTTAGGCGAGGGTATAATATAGCTATCTCACATTTCAGATAGACTATTGATATGTTTATCCCCTCTTTCCCTCATATAAGAAAACTACGGCAGACGACTTCGAAAACGTGTATGTAAAACTATCAAAAATGTCTATGTATGGAAATATAATTATTGAATCGAGTTGAAAACATTGTGCTAAAAGTAGAAATTGCACATCATGAGCAATTTCTTCTTTTGTCACAATGTTTTCAAAAGTTATTTTAGCATTCGCATCAAAATGTATCTATATGAGGGAAAGGGTTAAAGAAGTTAAATGAGTGAGTCATTGGATCTGCATCCCAAGCTGTGTCACAAAAAAAATACATATAGCACCAAATGTATGGCTGTGTACTTTGGATAACATGATTCTGACCACCTTGGTTGTGTAATAATATAACGTCCTTGAGCGGTGCGGGAGATCGCAGGTTTGATCTGCGGCCGGTTCATACTAAAGTCATTAAAAAAGGTAGTAATGGCTGCCCTCCTTGGAGCTCAGGGTTGTGGGATTAGCATAATACCTGACTGAGTGGTGTCAGGATAAATAGACAAGTCATACTGGTAACTTACCCAGGAAGTGCTGTGGTATAACTAAACAACTGTTGGAAGCAGCATTAAACATAAAATGATCATTCAATGGTTGGGGTAAAATGCATTGTAGAGTATAATAAGCTAGACCACAGATTGATGGAACAAAGAGATGAAAAGTGTCTTTTTCTTAGAATAAAAAAAAATACTTTCAGTTGATACTATGGCATAAGACTTCTTAACCCTTTTCCTCATACAACACATATACAGCAGACAGCTTTGAAAATAACTACCATAAAGTATGGAAAATATCTATAAATTAAAATATAAGTATTGAATTATTGAGCAGAGCTGAAAACATTGTGGCAAAATGAGAAATTGCTCATTCAAAGCAATGTCTCCTTTTTCCACAATTGTTTCAAAAATCGTCTGCTGCAGAGGCGTTCGAAAGGTTCTGTATGTTGAAAGAGGTAAATATGTGAGATTAAATTATATACCTGGTAATGTTTTTATTCCAACAATGAAGGATAAAGCCCTCACGAATGTATTCACTGTCATGGGGTTGATGTCACACAGGTAGATATCTTGAATAACAGAATTTCTATGATTCTGAAATAACAAAACAAAAATGTAAACATTATGATGAGCAATTCTCCTTTTGCCACAATGATTTCAAAAGTCGTCTGCTTCATAAGCGTTAGAATTGAGGTAAACGGGTTCCTGACTTCATTAGTCATTTGTTTTTCATCAGTGATACAGTCCTACATGACTGTGTGACTGGTATATCGAACATGTCTTTACTGGCTCTTTCACACACACCTTTTAATGCATTTTTTCAACTAGCGTAGCTGTTTTTACACAAAGGTGTTTTAGCTAATTGGTTAACCCTTACCCAAATACGAATCTACAGCAGACGACCACTGCAGATGCATCAAAATGAATTTAAAATTTGGTAAAGACAAGTAATTAGTTACAATTATTGATGTGAACTGAAGTTGCCATAACATATTCGAGCTGAGAGTGTATTTACTCCTTTCCCACATACAGACACTTTCTGACGTCTCTGCAACAGGCAGCTAATACAGGAAATTGCTTTTAAAGAGAAATGTCTCCTTTAGTAAATATGTTTTCAACGTTATTCAATGATTGTCCTTTCATTCACATATTCATATGTTTATTCATGATTATGTTCTTCACATTTTCGACGAAATCTTTTCAACGTAGTCTGCTACAGCTTTTTCTGTATATTGGAAGGGGAGTTAAAGTCATATTACCTGAAAATACTGATGAATAGTTGTAATTATAAGCGCACAGGCTTGGTTGACGGGATATTGGTATACTCCTGTGCATAGGGCAGGCAAAGCAATTGATGTACACCGTCGTTCGTCTGTTTCATGCAGACAATTTCTAATCGCAAACTCCAAAAACTTTGGCTCCTGTTTCTGACCCCCTTTCCATTGTGGCCCGACAGCATGTACGATATACTTAGATGGAAGAGTACCAGCACCGCTAACCAAAACATTACCGACGGCAACAGGTCCATGTTTAGCGATTAAGTCTGAACATTCCATTTGAATAGATCCACCACCTACAGATGAATGAACATTTCTTATTATTATTTTGGAAAATTGTGCTTTGTTTCACACTCTTTTCATTATTATTTCCATGCACTATTTTGGGAGAATGTTTACTTTACCTTTCTCAAATACATCAAAGATATAGCAGGCAACTTTTTAATAATTAAGTGATTTTTTTTTTAAAAAGAAGGCCATGATGTTGTATTGCCAATCACAATAGCTCATTTTGTGGCCAGATAAGCTAATAAAGGAGAACCAGTATAGCTCCACAGTCACATAGCAATTAACCCACACCCTATTGTGTCTGTCTTTTGTCAAGTTTATATGAATAAGAAGGCCATCAAAGAAATGTTAATGTACCAGTTAGTATTTAACAAGAAGATTTTAAAAGTTTTTTCCTAAATTGTTCTATGTAAAACAGGGACGGGGTAAATTTTACCTCAGGGGCATTATTTGAACATTCTTGGTAGAAGACCACTAGACAATGCTACACAGCAAATATATAATCTCTAGGTCTTTCGGTTTTATACAAAAAATATTTTCAAAGTCTATATATCTCTATGTACAACAGGTGACCCTTTGGGTGGAGCCAATTTTAAACACACGGTTATTATTTGATAACCTTGGTAGAGGATCAGTAGACAATGCTACACATCAAATATCTAATATCTTGGCTTTTCGGTTCAGATAAGATGATTTTTAAAGTTTACAGTGTATATACATATAAGGAAAGTAAGATCTGCCCCTGATGGCCATGTTGGGAATAATTTGAACAATGTTTGTAGAGGTTCACCTTAGGAACATTTGACTTTTGGACAAGAAGATTTTTAATGTTTTTACTTGATGCTAATCAATCAGCAATTTCTCCTTTAACCAGAATTGTTTTCAACAATCTTCTGCTGTAGACATGTCAAACTGTGTAAACGAATATTGATTTCAAACCAAAAAACTTTATACAATAATAACAATTGAAAAATACTGTTTAACCTTTCCCACAAATACCAAATTTGCAACATAAGACCTAGTTATCATCTAGGCAAAATTATCAAAAAATTATATAAATGGAAGTAAAATGATTGCATTAAGTTGAAAACATTGTGGCAAATGATAAAATTGCTTGTCATGAGCAATTCCTCCATTTGCCACAATGTTTTCAAAGGTAGTCTGCTGCAGAGGCGTCAGAAAGTGTCTATATGTGCGCAAGGTTTAAGTTATACCTGACTTAAGTATAGCAGCTGCCAGTTCACTAGTATGTTTCATTTCTGCATTTCCAGCATTAACAATCACATCAACTTTTAGCTGAAGCATATTGCCCCCATACACGATAACCTGTACAAATGTATAGGGAATGTTAGGTTTCCGTAGAAGTACGATGATTTGTTTTATAATTCGAGGCGCATGTTGAAAAGTTCCAAGATCAAAGGTTGAGAAAGATGTCATATTACCCAAGAACATGGTATAAATTTGTGTAAGACAGTGGTGCAGTACGTGGAAGAGCGTTGAACTCTTGTACCAAAGGGCCTGGGTTAAAGGCCTAAAGGGAATGGTTCATGAGAAATAAAAGTAAATGTTTATCAGTAAATCTTTCAGATTCTTTTTTATAGATGTTTACACAATTGCAAAGGTACATGCGTGTGTATGTGCAAGCTGATCTGAATCTACATCTATTACAAACATAGTAATGATGCTTTCCTTTCACATGAATTAAACAAACATATCACATGAAAATTGACCTCCAGGTCTTTATGACCAGCAAAGATCGTGATCAGCTTGTCCTTTTGGGCAGCCTGACCAGGTTATCCCCTGATCACTGTAGATTCATATAACCCGTTTCCACAAACAGACGCTTTCTGACACCTCCAAAGCAGACGACTTGTAAAGATTGTGTTTCAAAAGAAGAATCTGCTCATAATGAGCAATTACTCCTTTAGCCACAATGTTTTCATTTTGTTCCGTAAATATATCTTCATTTATGGACATTTTCTGTGTTTTTGCCTGAATGTAATCAAAGTCGTTAGCTACAGATTTGTTTTATGCGGGAAAGGTTTAACCTGTTCCCACTTGTAGACACCTTTTGACGCATCTGTAGCAGACAACTTATGTAAACATTGTGACAAAATGAGAGATTGCTCAAAACTTAATTATATTTTCATGTATCGAGATTTGCTATGTTTTTGCAGAGACGTTTTTAAAATCGTCTCATTTAGAATTATCGTATGAGGGAAAGAGTTAATCTTTAAAAAAAAATTGGAACAAACATGACTAATAAACAACCATATACGCATGTAGGTATGTTATTTGATCGTTGATACCATTTATATCAAAACATTGATCTGTCTGTTTTTCTTGACATGTTTAACCCTTTCCACTATACAACAATTCTGCGGCAGACTTTGACAACATCTAACTGAAATATTTAAATTCTTAAAAAATTAAAGTATAGTTACGGATTTTTTAAAAAAATATACTGGCAAAAAGAGAAAGTGTCTGCAGAGGCGTGATAAAGTGTAAACATGAATATGGGAAAGGGTTATATACCCTTTGTCCAGTGGGTAACGTTACCTCCGCACATTCTTGCATTAGATCTAACAGCTGTAATGTCTGAGTATGGTCAGCGGCCCTAGCCGGAGCGCCAATGGAGTCTGCAATATGTATGATACACGGCGTCTTTGTTTCCACACTCTTTATACTATCTTGGCCCTTCGTAGACATCATGTACCGTTTGATTCCGGGTCTCTGTAAAGGGCGTTGTTGGAACTTCACCCTTTCTGTAAGCTTAAGTAGCAGATTCTTTGCATTGCATAATCCGTCTGCTGTACCTTTTTAAAGTCAATCAAAACAAGTAATGTGTTTTTCTTTTCACATGTTAGAAAAGGGTTTGACAATAAAAAACCAATAGGACCATGATGGTCCTATATGGCTCACCAGATTTAATATAAATCAAATAGTGTTTAATGTTCTTAATCTATACATATAAGTAAAACGAGCCTATATATGTGACAAATCGTTTTCTTTAAAAACGAACTAGATCTTTAAAAGGGAAGTTTTTAGAATAAGTTTTGTTTGTTAATGGATCAATATAATTTGGACAAGAAGATTTTTTGAATTTTCACTATACATGTATATAAATTTAAAGAATATAAACATATACAATTATAACGAAACAAGCTCGACCTGCTGGCAGTCATGTTTTCACATGCTTTTACAGCATGTATTATGAATGTATAACACAATATTTTGGGCCGGACCCCTTTATTATCAATAATTTGTTTGTTTGTTTGGAGTTTAACGCCGTTTTCAACAGCTTTGGTCATATCACGGCGGTCAGTGCACCTACCCATGTTTTCCTGGCTTTCCCACACCAGTACTTACACAACATTCTTCCGAAGCCACTGACTACTTTCTCACATAGATCAGAGGTGAGAGGCAATGGAAAACATCGCCCGAAAGAACGCGCCGCAACCGGGTATCGAACCCGTGACCTCCAGATCACGAGTCAGATACGCTACCAATTGAGCTACCCGTCACATATTGACGTGATTTGACTTGACTTGAGATCGAAATAATTTGAACAATCTTAGTAGAGGGTCACCAAAGGATTTCTTGTGCCAATTTATTTTAAATCTGCAGTGTTCAGGTGTGAATTTTCATTTATATATCTGTTCTTGAGTTTTGTTCTTCTATTTTTTATCTCCCTTTAATCCTTTCCCACATACAAGAAATCTGCAGCAGACGACTTTGAACATATTTTGTAAAAAAAATGGAAAATCTCTATAATTTAATGGATAACCAATGACTAAAAGTAGAAAACATTGTGGCAAAAGGAGAAATTGCTCATCATGAGCAATTTGTTCTTTTGCCACAATGTTTTCAAAAGTTGTCTGCTTCAGAGGCGTCAGAACGCGTCTGTATGAGGGAAAGGGTTAACCATTAGTCAGCTACTTGTCTTTGTTAAAACAAGTGTGTTATACGGCTTATGAAAACAGTGTAGTAATAGGAGTAATAGTTCCTAATTTGTAAGAGATCCTTTTGCCACATAATGGTTTTAACTCTTTAATTACCAGTAATAGATATTTTCCATAATTTCGCCTTAATGTTTTCTGAAAGTTGTCTCCTGCAAATGTGTTGTATGTGGTGATGAGTTAACCTTTTCCCACATACACCAAATCTGTGGCAGAAGACTTTGAAAAGATATAGTCAAAAATACCAGACCTCTCTATATATGAAAGAGCATTATAGAATTTAGTTGAAATCATTGTGGCAAAAGGAGCAAATGCTCATCATGAGCAATGTCTCCTTTTGCCAAAATGTTTCCATAAGTCGTCTTCTGCAGATGCATCGGAAAGCGGTTGTATGTGAGAATGGGTTGAACAAACCTTGAAGAAGAACTAAATCTGCTTTCTTGTAATCTAGTTTCACCTCTGTGTGTCTTTGAATTGCCCTGAGTTCAGTGTCAAGCTCCCTACCCATGTACTTTTGGACAAACTGTAACACATACTTGTCTACGCGCACCTCCTCTCGTGTGATGAAATTCTTAGACAAGAACGTTTGAAACTGGTTCTGGATGTCTACTTTAACATCAGACCTTGTCATGATAATAACAATAATAATAAATGAATAAATAAATACTGATAACACTTTTTATTTAACCCTTTCCAACTTACATTTACAGAGTTTCTTCATGTTTTTTCCTATACGATTTCAAAAGCGTCTGCTACAATTGTGTGTTGTATGAGGAACATGGTTAAACAACTCATTTACTCATAGCTAATCTCCAATATGTGGCCGTTCAATTAACTTTCATACTGACATTAAACATATTATCAAAGGGAAAACATTGTTCTAGCTGTTGAAGCCATTACTGAAATTTCTCAACTGAAATGTAAAACTTAAGGTGAAATGTGTTACTGATTAAGAAAATTCTGATAGCATAAATCAATTTTAACCCTTTCCCAAATACAACAAATCTTCAGCAGACGACTTTGAAAACATTGTGGAAAAACTATGGAAAACCTCTAAAGATGAGGTGACAACACTGTTGCAAATGAATGAATTACTCATTGTGAGCAATTTCTTCTTAGGACACGATGTTTTTAAAATGCATCTGCTGCAGAGACTTCAAAAAGCATCAATATATAATAATAATAATAATATACTTTATTTAAAGAGGGAAAGGTTAAATGCATTTTGAGGTTCTGATAATTTTAATTTTTCTTATGGCAGTTTATTCACTTAGATCTGAAAAAGACTGATAAAGACATTTGATTTGTTTTTCTAATTACCTTGCACATATCTTGACGATATTATTTATCTTTTTGATGACAATACGTCCTTCAAACTGCCTGTTAAGGGTTCGTTCCAGTTCTGACCATTTGTCATCATGTAAGAGGATTTCAGATGCTGCATCAATGTCAAACTCCATCATGGCATAGAATCTTTTGAAAATCATTTTCTTCTTTGAATAATCTTCTCCCGCCTCATTGTATACAGTGACGGAATCGCCATTTATTTCCCATAAATCAAGGAAACGCCCCCGTTGTATCTGATCACTTATTTGACGCTGAGTTTCCTGGTTTTCTATGAGTGTTAAAGCCTCAGCTGGTATTTTGACATATTTTTTTTGGACAGTTTCTAATTTCTCGTATGCCATAAGTATCACATCATTTACTTCTGTCTGGGGACCAGTTGCTTCCAACACACAGTCTGTGGCGTCCAGTTTAACAACAACATTTGGATGATCCATCAATATATCTTTTTTTAACTTTTTCATCTGTAAATAGCGCACTTGCCATTGTTCAAATGTTTTTCGCTTAAATGTCTCCTTCTTTTGTCTTGCCAGTTCATTCAAAACCTTGTCAAACTTTTCCTGGATCTTGCATTCTGATTCCTTGAATGCGTGTTGTGTTGCGACTAAGATCACTGTATTTTCATTTTTTTTGACAAAAACCTCTACTTCATCAGGATTATTCAAATTGACGAATTTTAATTCCTTTCTAAAAAGAGGGAAACCTTCATCGCTGGTAAATCTGCGTTCCATTAAATTGTCCAATATTCTGGTCAGTTCCCCCAAAACATCATCATTCCATCTCTTTCCAAGCTTTCTATATCCCTTAACATTCTTTGATAAGCTACATTCTATGACAACTGGCTTCCTATTCCAGTTTACAACTGCATAACATGTTTGGAAGGATTCATCAACCATAGCTTTTCTTGTTTCCACATTATTCAGGTACTTCAGCTTGGATTCATGTTGCCTTTCAGTGACAATGGGCTCTGGTAAACTCCAGGGTTGGGCTGGATTAAGTGACGAGGGTTTGCCCAGACATATATGGTACGGTCTGACCTTCAGCAAGGTCCCCATAATTGTGTGATCTTCTCTTTGACACACTGAATCTACAACAGATAGGAAATAAACAATTGGCCCATGCTCCGGGAAAAGTCAAGTCAGGATTAATCCTTTCCCACATTTAGGCGCTTTATGACGCCTCTGCAGCAGATGACTTTTGGAAACATGTTTTCAATCTTTTCCAGTAATATTTACTGATATTTACCCTTAGCATATTTGAATGAAATAAGACTTATCTCCATCATCCAGCTGAAGGTTAATATCATCAATATCTGCTCCTTCACTTACCCTCGGATTCCCAGCTGTAGGTTAATATCATCAATATCACCTCCTCAACTTATCCTGTGATTCTCAAAAAGAAGTAATATTTACTGATATTTACCCACTGTATCATTAAATGAAATAAGACGATATCCATCATCCAACTGTAGGTTTACATAATAAATATTAACTTATCCTATGATTCTCAAAAGTAATACTATTTACTGATATTTACCCCCTGTATTTTTGAATGAAATAAGACAATATCCATCATCCAGCTGTAGGTTAATATCATCAATATCTCCTCCTTCACTTATCCTGTGATTCTCGAAGTAGTAACGACAGTTATCCTCCGACACATCGCCAGGTAAGTTCACCACGAGAGCTGTGCTGGTGACTGACACTGGAATTGGTGTTAGGTATGAGCCCCCAATTTGCTTCTCTTTACATATGTTCTCTATGCTGACTAGGTCTTGTTAAATTAAATAAACAAAAAGGGCTTCATGGTTTCAAGTTATGTAACAATTTGAGCACATGATACAATTTTAATTAAATAAAATATATACCGTATTGGAAACATTTATAATTATGTTGCCAGCTACTTAGAAATGATTGAGAGAAAGGTAGAAATTGCTTATTTTGTGCAATTTCCCCTTTAGCCATAATGTTTTCAAAACTTATCTGCTATTGTATTATAAGTTTGCAATTCACACGCATACCTCAAAATAAGTACAACTTTATGTGTTGGGGAAAAGAAATTTGGGTAGCGATTTACAAATTCCGTCTCCAAATTGACCAATCAAAAGTCTTAATTGGAGCATAAAGGTCATTCTGAGCAAAACGATCGTTTTGAGAGTTCAGTCAGTAGCAACACAGGCTGTAAATCCAGAGGTTGCAAGTTCAAACCCAAGGATTTGACAAAATTCACTGTAACAAGCAGCATTTCTCTTCCATCAATTGGCTAACTGTTTATGTGGAAAAGCAGCCAGTTGCTTGGAAAGTATGCTGTGTGGAGTACTTGGCGGGTGTGAGAAAGCCAGGAAACACATGAATAAGTTAACTGGCTGCTGTGATATGACACTGCACATCTTGTCCGACAATTTACCGATGGATATAATACATCGTTTTTCCCCCACCTTATCCTTGAACAACTTATCTCATTCTCACATGCAGAGGACTTTCTTGGAGAATAATGTTGGAAAAGGACAAATCACTCAGAATGAGAATTTTTTTAAACATCTTTTTTTTGTAATAATAATTGCAATATCATTTGCCCTCATGATACTTTATGACACTCTCAAATAAAAAAATACCTGGACAATTAACAGGAGCAAAAAAAAATCATAGATACCGGAAAGAGTATGTCATGGACATTTTCCCACTTTATTTTCTAACACTTAGTACTATCAAAATCAGAATCGAAGATTTCCTGCATACAAAATTTCTGAAGCAGATGGTATGATTATGAGCAATTTCTCCTTTTAAATTCATCTTCTGCAGAGGCTTTAGAATGTATCTGTATTTGGTAAACGGTTCATTAAACAACGATTATACATACCAACATCCTCAGTAAATTTTACGACGGCTCTGTCCCTTGATGTGTTGTAGGCCACAGGTCCATCGGACACGGTGACCTTCAACCTGGCTTCAAGGAAATTCCTCAGGCTCTCCTCGCTGACGGTGTCCGGTATATTGGTAAACAGTATGTCTGTCTTACTGTATACAAATCGCTTGACTGACAACCTAGATCCCTCTACAACATGTGGCTTGTGATTGGCTTGATCGACTACTGATTCTACCACTGAAAACAATCGAGAAGGAAAAAGAATGTTGTTTTTGAACCCCATAGTCTGACCATGACCGTAAGTATGCATACTACACATCTCTTCTTATAGTAACACAATTGGCAGTTCTAATTTTAATTGAAAATGTTCCTTCCAACAGTTTGAAAGTTAAATAGCAGGCGTAAGGTATCCTCTACAAATTTCATATCAGGTCATTCATTATTATTTGGATAACAATTGCCAACATTCTACAAATCTAGAGCAGGTGACTTAGTAAAACATTGAAGCAATACTATTGAATATCTCTCACTTTTTTTTACCGTTAGTTTCTAATTATGTTTTATAAATGAAAGTACAAGAGAAAGTTGATGCAACGCATCAATGTCGCCGGAAATCCATACTGCAGTTATGCATAACACTTACATTATAGTAGTTGAAAAAATAGTTATTAACTGAGGGGCATATTGGAACATCAGTGGTGGGGTCAAGTGAAAATGTATCATAACTTGCATCTTTTTGTCAACGAAGTGAATGTCCTTCATTGAAAAATAATTGAAGCCTTTCATTGTTTATGATCAATTCTCCATTCTAATGTAGGTTGACCATACACACAGCCAACTAATTATTGATCAAAAACAGTTATGAAAATGAGTTATCTTGCCAATCATTAGTCTTAGTATGTATACAGTGCTTTCATTAAGGAATAATTATAAGATTTGTGAATTCCACATACACTTGTCAAGATGTTTGTCAGAATATTTGAATTTTATTATTCATCAATAAAACCACACAATAGACAATTTATAATGTGCATGCAATGGCACGTCATTTTACCTTTCCCCTATTAAAGTCAACATTGAACACCTTTGCAGCAATCTACTTTTAAAACATTGAGAAAAGGGTTAAATCGCTAATGATATTAGCTTGGCATCCTAATTATATCATACTTTGACAATTTCGAACTTAATTTCGAACTTAAACTAAACCCTACAACATGTTAATTTATTGTAATTCTTTCCTTCCTTTTTTATAATGAAAATAACAATTTACTCATGTTTTAAAATTATATTATGATGAGCGCCTTTGTGTCAATGATGCATAACAATATGCAGATCGCAAGCAAAATGCCTGTAGGGAATCTAATGACATTTTTACAATTGTCAAGGACGAAATATTTTTGTACGAAAGACCCGACCCGTTTTCGTTCTTTACTCTCTCTTTATAGGCAGAGAGTGTTCAGTTCAATCAAAGTAATTTTTCTATTAAAACCAGTTTAATCTCAGTTTGTACTTTTTTTCATTTGTTTTGAAACAAATAAACATTTTAAATCACCTATAATTAACTATTTGTAAGTGAGTGTAAAGAACGGCTCTCTGCAAAGGAGAGTTATCTATGCAGTCGGTATTCGCTAGCGACGTGACCAACAGTTTTAGATTAGAAACAGTTCATATGTTAGATATACATGGATAAACATTATTAAATGCATTCTTCAAAAATCAAGACATTTCTTTGAACATGAAAATAACATTCAGTAAGTTAATGGCTATTAAAAGGTGAATTCGACGTGATTATTATCTCGAGATTGACACATAACAGTCTGCTGCAAGTCTAATAGGGATTGTTTTGTCTTCGTAACTAAAACAAAAAAATATAAATGCGAGTCAAAATAAAGAAACTGCAAACTACTTAAAACATCGGAATATTTATTTCATTTTAGATGTGTCATAACAAACGCAATTGTAATATGTTCAAGACATTTAACTATGTTTTTTTCTAATATTAACTCGTCCTCCCCAATCATCCTATAAATTCTAAATAAGTCATGTTTGTTTGTATTTCCCTGTCATGTATATTGTATGTATATGTATGTTTTTTAGTAGACAATGTACTTTGTATACGTCAACAATAAAATGTTCTGTCTGTCTCTGTCATGTCATTTCCGAAAAGCTATTAAAAATATAAGTCGCGGTTTATTAAATACAGTTGCAAACATTGTGGCAAAAGGAGAAATTGCTCATTATGAGCAATTTCTCCTTTTGCCAGAATTATTTGTTAAATCGTCTGCTGCAATTGCTTAAAATTGCATCTGCATGTGGGAAAAGGCAAAATGGTTAAACAATTGAACTACAAAACTTACCCTTCTCTTTCAGGAAAGTGACCAATATATAGTCATTCTCCGAGTCAGGTGTCAACTTATGAACTTCCCCACCACCTGATTTGTTGTGATTCTCAAAGTAGTAGAGGAGACAGTCTGTACTTTTGGTCATGTCATATCCTCTAACCTGAATTTAAATTTAATTTAATCCAAACTTATTTATTTTTCATGGATTACGAAACAAGCTTTCAGCTTGTATAAATTATGTTCAAATGTCTGCTGCCCGTAGACTTAACCCGTACTTACTACGTTGTATGTGTAGAAAAATCCCAAAAGGTGCAAGTACACAAAAGTCATGTACTGGTTAAGACTCCGGGAAGCAAACATCAAACCTGATTGATATACGCTGAAAGTTTGTTTCGCAATCAATGAAATATATATTAGTTTAAATTAAATTAAATTGACCTGAATTTATTGACAAAAACTTTCCCACATGTAGACCCTTTCCGACACCCATACAGCAGACGACTTTTGAAAGCATCATGACAAAAGGGGAAATTGCTCAAAACGAGCAATTTTTATTTTTGCCAAATTATTTTCAATTTTATAATTATTTATTTCAATGATAAAGAGTTTCCATATTACTGACTAAATTGTTTCAAAATCGTCTGCTCCAGATTTGTTGAATGTGGGAAGGGTAAACTTAAATGGGACTCTTACTGACAATATCTGTCTTATGACTCAACTTAACTCTATGTCTTTAAAACCATATGGAAACTGTCTATAAATGAATAAAGTTGAAAACATTGTGGTAACAAAGGGGAAATTGCTCCTTTTGAGCAATTTTTCATTTTGTCACAATGTTTTCAAAAGTCATCTGCTGCAGGGGTCTCAGAAAGTGTATGTATGTGGGAAAGGGAATATATTATTTTTTTGCATGTTTAATATATGTTTTAATTAAAGGTTTTATTGATTGCGGTATAATGCTGTTTTCAACAGTTTGATTATATCACAAAAAGCCATTTGGTCTAACCATGTGTTTCCTGGTTCCTTGCACTCTTATGCCAGTTCCTCACCACACTAAATCTTCCCAGGCAACTGACTACCCGCCCTTATAGACTGTCAGCTCAATTGTGGAAGACGAATGATGCTTTATACAATGATCTCTAACCAGTTCCCCACCGCACACAATCCTCCCAGGCAACTGAATACCCGCCCTCATAGACTGTCAGCTCATTTGTGGAAGACGAATGATGCTTTATACAATGATCTATAACCAGTTCCCCACCGCACACAATCTTCCCGGGCAACTGACTACCCGCCCTTATAGACTGTCAGCTCAATTGTGGAAGACGAATGATGCTTTATACAATGATCTCTAACCAGTTCTCCACCGCACACAATCTTCCCAGGCAACTGACTACCCGCCCTCATAGACTAGTCAGCTCATTTGTGGAAGGCGAATGATGCTTTATACAATGATCTCTAACCAGTTCCACACCGCACACAATCTTCCCAGGCAACTGACTACCCGCCCTTATAGACTGTCAGCTCATTTGTGGAAGGCGAATGATGCTTTATACAAGTATCTCTAACCAGTTCCCCACCGCACACAATCCTCCCAGGCAACTGACTACCCGCCCTCATAGACTGTCAGCTCATTTGTGGAAGACAAAAGATGCTTTAATCAATGACCTCTGTTAATGATGGGATAGATTGAAATGGTTCAGCCAGTACAACGTGTTATGGTTCTTTCACTGAGTTAAGACACTGCAGATCACCCATCTAGGCAATGTATTCAAAAGTCGTCTGCTGCAGATGCATCAAAATACGTCTATAGATGGGAAAGGGTTAACTCCATGGAACAAGCCAACCACTCTGACAGCGTCGCTATATAAACCAGATTCTACACCTACCATTCCTGTTACACAAGGATTCAAACTCACAACCCCTTGTTTCATAGCCTTTGTCATAAATTGATGACTGACATTTAGTAAATGGTTACTTAACCCTTTCCCATAAACAACAAATCTTCAGCAGACGATTTTTAAAATATTTAGTCAAAAGAAATGAAAAAAGAATTATTGAATAAAGATGAAAACAGTGCGGCAAAAGAAAAACTGCTCATTATAAACCATTTCTCCTTTTGCAATAATATTTTCAAATGTTGTCTGCTGAAGATGCATCAAAATGGGAAAGGGTTAACATCTACATACAATTATGGTTTTGGTTCCCTCAGTGGTTATGGCTGGTTCCATGCATTCTTCTCTGTATTCTTCAACATGTATCATCACTTTAGATAGCACACAGGGGGACAGCTTATGCGCTTTCAGCACTGTTTGAAGATCTGTTATCAAAATAACACAGTAAGTTAACAGATGATTGATAAATTCATTGTAGTTAATTTACCCTTTCCCTCATGCTGGTAGAGTGTCCCCCTCGGCTGCGTTCGTAACAAAGACTTTATAAATGGTAATAATGGTTGCCCTCCTTTATGCTCAGGGATGCAGGGTTAATATTACGACTGACTGCCTGGGTTCAGAATAAGTGAACCAGTAGTACTGGTAACTTTCCCAGAAATTGCTGTGATATAACTAAACATTTGTTGAAAGCGGCGTAAAACACAAAATAATCAATCAATTTCCTTATGACACGTCTGCAGCAAATGACCTTTGAAAATATAGCAGCAAAAGGAAAAATTGCTCATGATGAGAAATTTCTCCTTTTGCCACAATTTGTTCAAATCATTTCAATTATAAAACATTCCTTTATTATAGAGTTTCCATATTTTTGACTAAAATGTTTTCAAAGTCGTCTGCTGCAGATTTGCTGTTTGTGGAAAAGGGTTAAAGGCCATTTTTCAACAGTATTACATTTTATTTCTATGACCAGTTGTTCTGTTTTTCTTCTAAAAGTCATCCCATGATATATGCATTCTGTTGACATGTATTATTGTTATTTAATAAACTTAATTGGTTAACAGTTTTCTTTTCTTTTTCAACCATGTTTTCAAACAAATTGTCTGCTGCAAACAAATTTAATGTCATCTATATATGAAAAAGGTTTCTTTCAAAATGAAGATAAAAAGTATAACATTTTAGTAAGATAATCAAACTAATCTCACAGAAATTTTAATCCTTTCCCTCATACGACAATTCTGCAGCAGACGACTTTGAATATATTTTGTCAAACAATAGAAAATCTCTATAATTAAATGGATAAACTATGACAAAAAGTGGAAAACATTGTGGCTATTTCTTCTTTTGTCTCTATGTTTTCAAAAAGCCGTCTGCTGCAGAGGCGTCAGAAAGTGACTATATGAGGGAAAGGGTTATAACAAAACTTCTATCCATCATAACCACATGTCACTCTTGTTCAAATAATGAATTGTATTATATGTTGTATTATGGGCCAATGGCCTCTATACTTGAATAAATACTTAAACTTGAACTTGAGTTCACCTAACCATGTGTTTCCTGTCACACAGTGACACACAGTTTTTTAAATTTCGTCCGCTGCAGTTACGTCTTCATGTGAAAAAAGGGACGGAATTACCATAATTGCTTTGGAAGACAATAATAGCTTGATTCTTCTCCGGTTTGTATTCCACTTTCTCCACATCAAGGGCTCGGCCAAACATTTTCTTGCTTTCAAAGTAGATGATCAGAAGATCCTCTGAGCATGTGTCTGGTAATTTCCCAACAAACAGTCGGACGGACAACTCTGTAAATAATATATTAAGGCGACTGTATCACAATTATGGTTCTTTAACAATAGTAATAAAAGGTATTATATTTCACAATATTGTTTTAAAATGGTAATATATGACTTCTTTGAGAATTTATATCTGTAAATGGTACATTAAAGGGACTGTATCACAATTATGGTGACATAACAAGAGGGCCATGATGGCCCTGGATCGCTCACATGATTTATCGCAACGTGATTTGTCATGCCTATCACAATAACCTTTTTTTTTACCCAAAGAACAAATCTACAAAATGATTTGGAATTGTACAGATACTTTCGGAAAAAAAAGATTTTAAAGGTTTTCATTATTACCTTATACCAAGGATGTAGATAAAAGGGATAAGTGACTGAATTATATACTAAAATATCACCCGTGCCAACATTTGTAGCAAGTAAACTCAACACTATTCAGATATAAAATAACAAAGATACTTTCTGGAAGTTCAAACATTCTTCTATTACATATTTTGATATACTACAGGTTTTGATAATATGTTATCCTAATGAAAAATGTCAGTCTATTAATATTTGGAAAATAATAATATAATTCAGAAATCCAATATCTGTGTCTTTTAAACCAGTCATTGTTCAAAATACAAAGAATTCCAGTTGTTCATTGCATCTCTTTACAGTTTAGTTGAAATATTAAGCTTTCAGAATATGTATGTTTTGTTTATATGCCAAATGTGACTTCAAAGTCTTATTTGTTACAAATGTGAAATTAGGACAATTTTATTTCTATGTGTGAAATTTTAACCAGATAACAGGTTTACATGTGGAGTTGCTATCCTTCTTATCTACGTCCCTACATATACGGAAAACAAGCCCCACCTCTGGCGATCACATTTATCGACAAATCAACATGGCTTTAAGGAATCAGTTAAAAGATTACCCAAGGAACTATTCTACAAAATGATTTTGATCTATAGCTAAACATGTTAAAATTCTAAATGACGCATAATGGACATATTACCACAAAAGCCCATCTTGTGCACTCTGTGCTCAGGTGAGCTAAATATAAAAGAATAATTTGTGATATTGGTAGGTCATGGAATTACACCTTATACTTTTTGGACGTATTTTATGATCTCAGACGTCCAGTGTGCTATAATAATAAAAGCACCTCTATAGAAACTGCATATTTGTTATTTTACCAGATGTGTTTTTTTTCATGGCGAGTATTTTTTTTGTATCTATGTATGTATGGAGTTAGACAAAGTACAACAATCATGTCATATAAAGTTCTCTTGAAAGTCAATCTCATAAAAATCAGACCAAAGCACTTTGCTGTAAGTATAATGGATCTGACAACATCGCATAAAATGTCATCTCGAATTGACTCTATACACTTAAGTTTTTGACCAATGAAATCGCATGATACAACCAGCACTTAGTTTTATACAATCAGAACACATAATTAACACTGCGTCTCTATCTCGTATATGTTTATGGGTTATCATCACTGTTTTATACCAATGATTTTGTAGACGACATATCGATTGGCTGACTCAAAGGTCAATCTCGGCCGACCTGTATGAGGCAGTGATCAGATATGTATACGAGCCAGTATTGGTCTGGTTTAAATGAGATTGTCTTAAAAGTATAGCATCATCATTATCACCAGTGTCTTGAATGTATGAGGCGCCGTTTTACTATTTATTCCTTATTTCTTGATATCAAGAAATCGATTTTTCTGATATCAAAAAATAATTTTCTGATATAAAAAAATCGATTCCTTGATATCAAGAAATAACGAGTATTTTCTGATATCAAAAAATCCATTTTCTGATATCAAAAATGAATTTTTGATATCAGAAAATGGATTTTTTGATATCAGGAATTCGATTTTTTGATATCAGAAAATATTCATTATTTTCTGATATCAAGAAATCGATTTTCTGATATCAAAAAATATCAAGAAATATGCTCTATTTACCTTATCAGATGATTTTCTGATATCAAGAATTCGAATTCCTGATATCAGAAAATGAATATTTGATATCAGAAAATGTATTTCTGATATCAGAAATCGTCAGTATTTTTTGATATCAGAAATAGATTTTTGATATCAGAAAATCGGTTTTTTGATATCAGAAAATGAATTTTTGATATCAGAAAATCAATTTTTGATATCAGGAATTCGATTTTTTGATATCAGAAAATCATTTTTTGATATCAGGAAATCAATTTCTTGATATCAGAAATAGTGAATATTTTCTGATATCAATAAATCGAATTCCTGATATCAAAAAATTGATTTTCTGATATCAAAAATTCATTTTCTGATATCAGAAAATCGATTTTCTGATATCAAAAAATACTCTTTATTTCTTGATATCAAGATATCGATTTTTGATATCAGGAATTCGAATATTTGATATCAAAAAATAAGGGATAAATAGTAAAACGGCGCCTCATATGAATGTAACTCTCACTAGTCCTCGGTTTTGGGACTGTGTGGTTTTTATGAGGCGCCGTTTTACTATTTATCCCTTATTTTTTGATATCAGGAATTCGATTTTTGATATCAGAAAATCATTTTTTGATATCAGAAAATCGATTTCTTGATATCAAGAAATAACGAGTATTTTCTGATATCAAAAAATCGATTTTTGATATCAGGAATTCGATTTTTTGATATCAGAAAATATTTATTATTTTCTGATATCAAGAAATCGATTTTCTGATATCAAAAAAATGATTTTCTGATATCAAAAAATCGAATTCCTGATATCAAAAATATCAAGAAATATGCTCTATTTTACCTTATCAGATCATTTTCTGATATCAAGAATTCGAATTCCTGATATCAGAAAATGAATATTTGATATCAGAAAATGTATTTCTTGATATCAGAAAATCGTCAGTATTTTTTGATATCAGAAAATAGATTATTTGATATCAGAAAATGGATTTCTTGATATCAGAAATGATTTTCTGATATCAAGAAATGGAATTTCCTGATATCAAGAAATGTAAATGATTTTTTGATATCAAGAAATCGAATTTCTGATATCAGAAAATGAATATTTGATATCAGAAAATGTATTTCTTGATATCAGAAAATCGACAGTATTTTTTATATCAAAATATCGATTTTTTGATATCAAAAATTCGATTTCTTGATATCAGAAAATCATTTATTTATATTTCTTGATATCAGAAATTCCATTTTTTGATATCAGAAAATCATTTTCTGATATCAAGAATCCATTTTCTGATATCAAATAATCTATTTTCTGATATCAAAAAATACTGACCATTTTCTGATATCAAGAAATACATTTTCTGATATCAAGAAATACATTTCTGATATCAAATATTCATTTTCTGATATCAAGAAATTGATTTCCTGATATCAAAAAATCGATATTCTGATATCAAGAAATTGATTTCCTGATATCAAAAAATGTTTTTCTGATATCAAAAAATCGAATTCTGATATCAAAAAATATCAAGAAATATGCTCTATTTTACCTTATCAGATGATTTCGTTTGTATTTTTTGATATCAGAAAATAGATTTTTTGATATCAGAAAATTGATTTTTTGATATCAGAAAATGAATTTTTGATATCAGAAAATCAATTTTTTGATATCAGGAATTCGATTTTTTGATATCAGAAAATCATTTTTTGATATCAGGAAATCAATTCTTGATATCAGGAAATCAATTTCTTGATATCAGAAAATAGTGAATATTTTCTGATATCAATAAATCGAATTCCTGATATCAAAACATTGATTTTCTGATATCAAAAATTCATTTTCTGATATCAAAAAAATCGATTTTCTGATATCAAAAAATACTCTTTATTTCTTGATATCAAGAAATCGATTTTCTGATATCAAAAATTCGATTTTTTGATATCAAAAAATAAGGGATAAATAGTAAAACGGCGCCTCATAGGTTTTGGCATCTGGATCTGGACTATCCTTAAAAGGTGATCGTCTTGGGCAGGTTTTGGCGGCATGATTTACCCGTTCCTTTGTCACTTTATCAGTGATTCCTTATTGTTTATTCAGTTCACCTGAAATGGGTTACATACATGTACTAGG